>JBBMKE010157531.1:0-15695 GCA_037834125.1 Lippia alba | reverse complement strand
AAGAAAGAATCGATCAACATGGGGATTTCATGCCGCATGAAGAGCGTTTGAGGGCGGCTCAATACGCTTCAAGAAAGCTTCTATTGCTATAAGTTTCTTGATAATCCCTATGATACAGTATGAAAATTGCAAGTCCGATCTTACTTTTGGAATTTTTTTAAAACTTTCGCTACTTTACTCTGTTGTTTTTAAATAGTATTTGCAGCCCTCCCAAAGGTGGGGCTTCTTGGGCTCCTACCCTCGAGGGAAAGTAGGTTGCCGTGAAATGTCTCCAAGCGTTCTACGTGGCTTGCACCTCGCATTGAGCGTAGATAGCCTGAAGTTATTGTAGCGTCATTTGGGGCATATCTACCCCTTGAACCTCGCTAGGGAGGGTCACTGGAAGCTGCAAATTACCCACTTGATAAGGCTGGATAGTGGGCAGCATGCCTGGCATCACCCCAGGCTTCATCTTGTGGCCATACCCAAGCATCATCCCGGGTTGCACAAGTGCGTACCCTTGTGGGGGCACCATTATAGCATCCACCCACGTGTTGGTGGCAGTGACGGCTACGGTATTCGCGAGTATTGCAAGGGGCACTACGACGCTGGGACCTCCTACTTCATTGGTCCCGATCGGAGGAGACTCTACAAGGCGTCCCTTACCCTTGTCTCTGGCATCGGTGGGGGGAACAGTGCCGTCCCCCTGAGTGGTAATGAGGGTGATATTGGCTCCAACCTCCGGATTCTCCTTGTTGAGAGAAGGAAGAATCCCTCGGTTATCTAGAACTCCGGATCTCGTAGCAGTAACCATGATTATGCTTAAGGAAGTTGGAAAAGATCTACTGAAATTGGAAAAGAGGGAGAGAGGTGTTACAGCTCAACTAGCTTGCAAAGGAAGAAGAGAATGATGGTTTCCCACAGACGGCGCAAAAAATGATGGTGCGGGAAATGGTTTAAGGGAAATCAAACACCAATCACTTAATATTTGTTGAAGGGGAAGACCATCATAGGAGTTTGAGCCTCATGAACTGGGTTTCCTTTAAAGCGTGGGTTCTTCCAACTAGGATAACACCCAAAGTGCAGTTAGTATGCAGAAAATAGTGTTAAGGATGAATGCTTAAGAAAGCAGCTATGAAGGTTTTCCAATTCAGTGTATGAATAAGAGTCTTGTTGATGAAGGAAAGACTTAGATAATGTGTGATCGAGTTCTCATATATATAGGTTAAGGGTGAGGGCCCTTTGGTAATCTTAAAGGAGTGGTCCCAAAAGTGTGTTGTCTTAGACATGTGGCGGTCTGTGAGGGCGCGAGAGTGATGTTTGTGAGCTGTGCCTAATCGTAGATGGTTATGCATGCGCATTAGGGGTTGCATGTGTCAGCGACAGTTACGGGACAACACCCACGAGCACGGAGATGCTTGTGCGCAAGCCACCGAGCGTAGTGACGCTCGGGATAAGGCTTCATGGCAAGGGAGATAAGAGTATTGAGTCAACGTGTGTACAAAGCCCGAGGGTTGGCATTCCCAACGAGGTGTCCCCATATGGGAACGATCTTCCGTGAGAGTACTGTAACGAGGGTTAAGATCCCGTGCGTCAAGTGAGTCCGAGGAAGAGTCTCCACTGGGGAGGAGAGGAAGGAAAGAGGTTGGACCTCATTCACGAGCCCATTCTTTCAAGCGTCATTCTTTACTGCTTCCTAGCCCACAAGGGGATCCCTTGGGATCATGACACATGTACGGCAAGATGTGAGCATATTTTAGGCCCATCATAACATATAGTTCGTTTACTTTTTTCAAAACATTCGTATGCTAATGTTGACATGATTTATTTTTGAAATATATATATTTTTCATAGAATAATATCAATTATATTTTCTTTTAGATAAAAATTAGAATCAATATTTATTAAATAAATATTTTTAGGAGGTAATAATTTAATCAAATGTCTAATTGAATTGTAATTTATTTTGCTCGTGATATGATTTGACTGATCAAAACATTTGAGGCCTAGTTACAACAGGTAAAACTCAGCATGCTATCTAAACATACTCAACCAAGTTTCTAGATTGAGTCAAAATTTAATGCTTCTTCGGATTGAATACTTGAAGTATAGAAGTTTATTTGAATTGTGATTCTAGTTTATTATTACGTAAAGGGGTTATGCGTTCATATTATACCCTAAAAATATACTAGGAGACAAAGTATTACTATCAAAGCTGAAGGTGCTAAAACAACAAATCACATAATTAATCAAATTTACGGTGTTGCTTGGGAGTAAATTGCACCTAACACCCACGTATTACGGAAAATTATCATAAAAAATCATGTGTTTCAAAAATTAATATAAAAAGCACTGCATTTTTAAAATGTGTATCTTAGCCCTTGAACACGGCTAGTGTCTTACACCATTGAAATTCTAGTCTTTAAATTAAAAGTTAGCATGGAAAACCCCTATGTTTATAAAAATATACATAAAAAAACCCTAGAAAAACCCTAACGTCACAATTTAATTTATATAGGCCAAATAAATGAGTTTAACACATGAAATGCAAAAATTTATTGAAACATTATCTACACAAATACAAATTTTAACCAAAATAATAAAAATATTATCCTTCAAAACACAAATGAAAAATTGCATAAACTAAAAATAAATAAAAAAGCATAAAAATATAGGCCAATTATTTTTAATTTATGCATTTTCTCATTTGTGTTTTAAAGCGGTTCAGATAATATTTTTACATATTAGTTAGAGATTGTGTTTGTATAAATACAAATTTTTGCATTTGATGTGTTAAACTCGTTTATTAGGCTTATATAAATTAATTAGTTACGTTTGGGTTTATGTATATTTTTGTAAACATAAGGTTTTAGGGTTTTTCATGCTAACTTTTAATTTAAAAATTGAAATTTCGAAACGTGTAAGATACTTAGCGCGTTTAGGGTATCTGGTGCACATTTTAGAAAACATAAGATTTTTTTATAGTAATTTGTAAAATATGAGATTTTTTATGATAATTTGGCATAACACAAGGGTGTGGGTGCTATTTACTCGTAATCACCTAGTTTTGAGTTAATTCATATAAATTTAGTGCTGCCACACTTTTCTGGGTATCATTTGGCACCGTCTGCAGGAAACTTGAGTCCAGGAGTGAGAAAATAGTTTGACAATTAACATGTCTTTAGAAAGCATAACACCACAATCGTGAAGGCGTTGGATAGCCAAAAGATGCAGAATCTTGTGGGTGCAGGCACGCTGACCAGCCAGATGTGCGCAACCTCCTAGCTGTTGGAAGGTTGTAGCACTGGCGCGGGATACCACATCCCCTCGTACCGAGACCCGACCCGCATATGAAAGGGATAATCCATACATGAGCCTAATCAAGGCGAATGGGGACTCTACACACACTCTAAGCTAGGCGAGCTAACCCTTGAACCAATTAATATAAGATACAGAGTATAATAAAACCATGGATGCGGAAGCAACCATACTGTATACATATCATGTACAAGTGAGCCACGGGCTCTACAAAAATTGTATCACATAATACATGGCCTTCACAGCCTTATATACATAATCAAAATGCAGCACAGGCATTCAATTCAAGAGTACAAAAATAAATAGATATGAGTGTGAACAAGATACAGACATGCTAGAGACGAATACAAGACACTAAAGACTCGGATTCCTGCCTAGCACCTCACATCCTACAAAAGAACTGAAAACCAATCGGGTTCAGTCTAAAGGAGACCGGTGGGTATTAAAAACGGGGCACACAATAGATATAAAACATTAAGTAAATATTCACATGCACGTTATAATCCCAAGTTAGGTTTTCGAATCATTTTCCCAAGCGGGTGAAAGAGAGTAATCAACAAAAGGGATTATAACACTCATTTCCATTAGGTCTTTATAGGCCTGACGAGGGGGCATGCATTAGTCTCCTTCTGCCACCTCGTGTAATTAATTAACATTCTTTCATTCATTCTTTGATGCATTCTTTCTTTGGTGCACATACATAGCAATTACCCTTCTTCCTCCGATTGGGTGGTCAGGTTTGCAAGGCCCAGCCACCCATGCATTGACCAAGAGGGGTACATGAATCCCCAAGTGGCACTTAGCGACCATTCCCCGCTATCTCCAATGAGGTTTAGTTATGCCGTTCATTCGTGGGACTAGTATGAGGGATCCTCGTCGGCCTTTGCCTCCCCGGATAGCCACTCACGCTAAGCCCCTGGGCCCCATTCTGTGCATTCGATCATTTCTCGCCAAAACATTTGGTAGGTGATTCATAAAATAAGGGATTTACGTTCGCAATCATTTACTCGAGGAAAACGACTCTAAATACGTAATATAATAATTTTGGCTTCAAAATCTTTCACGTTAGGATATATTTAGGTCATTTAACTATATAGTAGAGAAACCCACCTTAAAGCCAAAACAAGAAGAGATAAGCCTCAAGGACCGGCCTCGTCTCCGAGAGAACCTAAATCTGTGCAAGAAAAGTGAAGTGAGACACAAATGACCACTTAAGATGCTCAGCTATGAGATGAGTATGATGTGATATGCATAGGAATAGATTTCATTCAATGAAGAAGTTCATGTGCACAATAAATGCATTCAAGGGTTCATACTCGATCATTTCCTTCATTCATTCAAGCGTTCGGTTCATACGAGCATGTATCTTCATAAATCATATCAAAATGAAACATAGTTCCTATATAATTATCACATTACACATATCCATAAGCTAGGAATACATAGGGGTCATGATAGGGGTGGGAATAATCCATACGAACAAAGAGAAATGAGAAAACAATGTACGAAAATGGCCTAGAGCAACTGTAGGAGATCAACGGCCATTGACATTTATGCCTTGATTTCCAACGGCTGTTGATCTGATGTAGTAGCTCCCTACTGTTGAACCCCAAATCAACGGTCGTTGGTTTCCATGGCCAAATTTCCAACGGCCATTGGAAACCCTACACAGCTCAAAATCCAATATTTCACCCAAACTCGGCCAAAACCAACTTTGAACAACAAAGAACACTTCAAAATCATTCCATACACTTTCATGAAGTCATAATCTCATGCATTAACATATTAAGGCATTGAAAGGCATTCAAGAAGTGAATTTCAAGTTCATTCATCCAAGATTTCGAGAAAAAGGGCCATAAGAGTTCAAATAAGGCTAAGTGGCATTCATGAGTGCACATTGACCAATTAATCACATTCTTGACACAAGAATTCATAATCACACTTCATACTTAATCATACCAACAAATTCAAATAAGGGAAAGAAGAGAATCGAAGCTTCAAGGGGCAAAACCAAGCCAAATTCATCACTCATGCCAAGACTCATCCATTTAGCACATATCTTACACAAATTGAGCTTCATACTATGTATTCATGCATTCCCCCTTCCAACCCTTCACAAGCATAAAGGCAAAACTACCCCCAAATAACTACCAACCAAGAAATTCAAGTTTACATCAAAGATTGGCATCAAGAATCATCATAGTTGCATTTAGAATCAAAGAAGCCCAAAGATTGCCAAGTTCACCCAAAACCTCACGAGAGCATTAATGGCACATATGTCTCTAGTCAACTACCAATGAAATGCACCCAAATAATCATAAATATATCTCAGAGGAACAAGATGGAAGCATTAAAACTCATGGAAGCACAAGAGAACACAATTTCCCCAAACCCTTACTGATCACCCAATTTCCATACATGCTTTACCCATGGAGAATGCTTGCAATATTTACATGGACATGATCACAAAAATGCAAGGCACTCAAATATGTAAATACCTTGAAGAGTTATGCAAGAAAAAATGGGTGTTCTTGAGCTTCAGGGACAACAATGGAGTCTTGGAGTTGGGGGTCTTCTTTCTCTTCTTCTTTTCTCTTGGAATGAAATGTTTTGATGTGGGAGGAGTGTGGTGTGCCTGAGTGAGCTGATGGAGGGAGAGTGAGAGTGGGTTCAAGTGGGGTTAGGGTTAGGGAGTAGGTCTTAGGTGTGTTAGGTAGGTACGTGAGTGTTTTAGGTTCATTTATGGTCGTTTATGCATATGGGGCTCGTTTCGGTCTTAATTCGGAGGTCTTAGAAATTTTAGAAAAATAGAAGGCTAGTCCCATTGAGTCCAACTCGTCAATTTGAGCTCAACGGAGGTAATGGAATTCGAATACGAATTCCCGAGCTCAAGATATGCATGTCGGACGAAAGGTGCGTTAAGTGCTCTTTAACCTCCTTTACGTCACTAACTTAAAATAAATTGCGTATGTATGCCAAATAAATCCAAAATTGATGCACGAACACATGCACACGTTCAAAATATGCATATCCAACAAATATTCAAATTCCATAAAATTCCAAGTTCAATGCGCAAAGAATCGGCACGCGATCACATTATTCATGCGCAAACCATTCAAATATTCAATTAGTTCAATCAAGTCACATATTCCACTTATTCATATAAATCATATTTACAAATATTTCAAGTAGTATCAATATAAATCAATAACTACATAATTAAATGAATTTAAATTGCACAATTAATGTCACACATGACATACATGTACGTCGGAACGATCGAGGCGTCACAACCTCTCCCCCTTAAAAAGAATCCATCCTTGGATTCACTGCTCGTCCGGAAACAACTCGGGGTAGAAATTTCTCATCTTTTCCTCCGTTTCCCACATCATTTCTTCCGTGTCATCACTTCTCCACAGGACTTTGACAAGTGGGATCCGCCGATTTCTTAGTTCTTGGAATTTTCGATCCAGAATTCTAATCGATTTCTGAACGAAGGTAAGATTAGGTTGTAGTTCCACTTCTTCCACTGCCTCAACCAGTAGAACTTCTAACTTATCCCGATAGTACTTTCGGAGTTGGGAGACATGAAAAACATTGTGGATTCCGGTCATATTCGGATGTAAATCCAAATGGTAAGTTGTATCCCCGATTCTCTCTAAGATTTCAAACGGTCCCAAATACCTAGGGTTCAATTTCCCTCCTTTACCAATTCTCGTGAACCCTTTTCGATGAGAAACTTTCAGAAACACTTTAACACCGACTTCAAACTGAATATCTTTCCTCCGATGGTTAGCATAACTTTTCTGACGATCCTGTAAAGCCTTCATCCATTGTTGAATCATCTGAATCTTATCTATTGCCTTCTGAACAGCCTTAGAGGGTTTATCTTCATTCTCGCCCCTCTTTACACCCTCCTGTTTAGTCCAATTCCATTCCTCTAAGTCGAAAAATAAAGGAGAGCGGTATTTTCTTCCATAAAGAGCCTCAAAAGGTGCCATCTTGATCGATTCTTGGTTGCTATTGTTGTAAGCGAACTCGATCAATGGCAATTGCTCATGCCAAGAAGTCGAGAAATCCAAAGCACAGGCCCTTAACATATCCCCAAGATACTTTATTAACCTCTCCGACTGCCCATCTGTCTGTGGATGAAAAACTGTGATGAACTGAAGTTTCATTCCTAAATTCATCTGAAGTTCTTGCTAGAAAGTCGAAGTGAACCTTGGATCCCTGTCGGATACAATACTGACCGGTACCCTGTGAAGTCGAACAATTTCATTACAATATAACTTGGCTAGTTTCTCCACCTTATCTATCATCCGGATAGCCAGAAAGTGAGCCGACTTCGTCAATCTGTCCACAATTACCCAAATTCCATCATAGCCACCCTTGACTCGTGGCAGTCCCAAAAGAAAATCCATTGTCACCTGTTCCCACTTTGCCTCGGGTATAGGTAACGGTTGCAATAGCCCGGATGGCTTCTGATGCTCTGCCTTAGCCAACTGACACGTTAAACACCGTTGCACATAGTTGATCACATCCCTCTAAAGTCCATGCCACCAATAGAATTGCTTAAGGTCCTTGTATATCTTATTTCCACCGGGATGGATTGAATAGGCATATTTATATGTTTCTTCCAAGATTACCCGTTTCAACCCCTCGGGTATCACAATCCTATTCTTGAACCTGAGCAATCCCATATCATCGAACCCAAACGGGCATTCTGGACCATCCTTAGCCTTGCTAATCAACTTCTAAACCTCGGGATCCCTTCTCTGTCCTTCAAATATTTTTGTCGAAGATCCGGTTGAATGGAAATGGTAGAAACACGAGCTTTTATTCTGATAAGCTCTAACTCGTCTCCATCATCCGTTTCTACCTTAACACTAGATACACTAGCCTTCCTACTTAGTGCATCTGCGACCATGTTGGCTTTGCCGGGATAGTACTTGATTGTGCAATCATAATCTTTGAGGAATTCCATCCAACGCCTTTGTCTCTTATTCAACTCCTTCTGAGAGAACAAATACTGGAGACTCTTGTGGTCCGTAAAAATCTCGAAATGCACTCTGTAAAGATAGTGCCGCCACTTGCCCAAAGCAAAAATAATCACGGCTAATTAGAGATCGTGAGTGGGGTAGTTCTGTTTATGCTCTTTCAATTTTCTCGAGGCATAGGCGATCACCTTCCCGTTTTGCATCAATACGCAACCCAAACCTTCCTTGGAGACATCTGTATATACCGTGTAACCTTCATCACCCTCGGGAAGAGCTAACACAGGTGCAGTTGTTAATTTCTCCTTCAATAGTTGAAAACTTGCCTCGCACGTATCATCCCACTCGAACTTAACCTCTTTTTAGTCAACAAGGTTAGCGGGGCAGTAATTTCGAGAAATCCTTTACAAATCTCCGGTAGTAACCTGCCATACCCAAGAAACATTGAACCTTCGAGGCGTTCTTCGAACTTTGCCACTGTAAGACTATCTCAATCTTAGATGGATCCACTTTCAAACCCCTTCTCGAGACAATGTGGCCTAAAATGTTACCCTGTCGATCCAAAATTCACATTTACTAAATTTGGCATACAATCGGTGCTCCTTTAAAGTGTCCAATACCAATCTTAAATGTCTTGCATGATCCTCGGGAGTCTTAGAGAAAACCAGAATGTCATTGATGAATATGGCCACAAACTTATCAAGATAAGGTCGAAAAACATGGTGCATCATATCCATGAAAGCTGCTGGGGCATTTGTTAATCCAAAAGGCATAACTAAGAACTTAAAATGCCCATACTGGGTATTGAATCCCGTCTTTGGAATGTCTTCTTCCCGAATTTTTAGGTGATAATATCTCTATCTCAAATTCAATTTTGAGTAAACCCCTGAACCTTGTATCAAATCAAATAAATCCTCGATGTGGGGTAAGGAATATTTGTTCTTCACGGTCATTCAATTAAGTTCTCGATAATCAATGCACATTCTCAATGTCCCGTCCTTCTTCTTGACAAAGAGAACCGGTGCACCCCACGGTGAAGAACTCGGGCGAATAAACCCATTCTTGAGAAGCTCCTCTAACTGAATCTTCAATTCTTTCAATTCCACCGGTGCCATTCTGTATAGAGTCTTAGAATACGGCTCAGATCTCGGATACAAATCTATCACAAACTCTATTTCCCAATCCGGTGGCAAGGAACACAAACTTTCGAGAAATACATTGGGGTAATCTTTAACCACGGCCACATCTTCGAACCGAGCTTGATCTTTCGGCTTATTTAGAAGATAGGCAATATATCCGGTGGCTCCATATCTCAATAAACTATGAGCTTCTATATAGGACAAAAGAGGTACTGACTTTAAACCCACTCCAACAATCAACTCTTCACCCAAACACACCTTCTTTGCATAACAATCAACCACGGCTCGATGTCTATACAACTAGTCCATACCCAGAATTACTCCGTACTTCTTCATCGGCATAACTATGAAATCCACCGCATAATCCTTACCATAAATCTTCACTTCACATTCCTTCACCACTTTATCCATTTCAAGGATGGCCCCAAGTTGAGAACTCACCCAAAAAACACAAGTTCGTAGATAAAACAGGCAAGCACATAGAAGCACATAGGTTACTTGAAATGAAAGAATGCGTTACACCAGGATCAAAGAATGCATGGATGCTCGTGTTATGGATGCTAATAGTACCTTCCACTATGGCGTTGGGGTCCGGCTCTACGTTCTACTACTCGCTCTCGAGGGCATAAGCTCGTGCCTGCACTAGTGGCCTCTGAGATCCGGTTTGCTATCCCAGAGTCTTGTCGGGGTAAGCAAACGCCGTATGGTCCCCTTTACCGCATATCAAGCATAAACCCAACCTCTTGAGGCAAGTGTTGTAGGTGTGAGTCGGGCCTCCACAATGCATACACGGAGGTTGATCTTTACGAGGTCTCATGGGAGCTTTTGGAGCTTGCGGCGCTCGTAGAGCTTGTGCTGCTGGGCCTCTCATCCGGGGTTTCTTGAAATGTCCTTTCTGAGGGGGAGCTAAAGTATTCATCGGCCTCTTTCCAGGATCGAATCCCGAACCTGTCCTGACCGGTGTGAAGATCTCCTAGCATTCACTGCATCCTCAACCTTAAGGGCTTTGAAGCCTTCGGCCAAGTGCTTGTATTGACGACCTCAAGAGACTCTTGGATATCCAGCCTTAATCCCGCGATGAATTGCATAGCCTTGTGAAAGTCGTCGCTGGCTATGTTCGGTGCATAGCGAGATAATCTCTTAAAATCGACAATATACTTTGAAACCGACCTATTCCCTTGCTTCAACTCGGTAAACTTCTTCAATCTCTGGGAGTGTGCGAATGGAGGAATGAACTTCTTTTTTAACTCCCGGGTAAATACTTCCCAATTCACCTCTTCTCCCATTGCATCCAAAATGATATTCGTGCTTTCCCACCAAGAATAGGCCTCACGTTGAATGAGAGTAAGAGTATATCGGGCCTTTTCTCGGAACTCACATGGAATAAGCTCCCAAATTCGTTTCACTTCCTTGAACCACATTTCGGCTTGCATATCATTCCCTTTAAAGAATTTTGGGGGATGTTGGTTTTGGAACTCCTTTAAGATAGCGGTGATTGGATTCTCTTGTGGTGGTGGTGGTAGTGGTGGTGGAGGTGCCGGTGGTGCCGGTGGCACATAGTCCCGCAATCTTTGATCTATTATGTTGATAACTGAATTTACGAAGGCCTTGGCAAGTGGTGGCTGTTGTTGAGGGCGTGTAGGAGAGCAGTTACGGCGATGACATCATTCTGGAGATCTATCTTGGTGTTGTCGAGGCGGCATCCTGTCAAAATACACTGAAAAATGCGTGCTCTTTTAGTTTATGCATGATAATGCAATTAATTCAATCAATTAAAGAACATAAGCACATAAAAGATGCATATGCAACATGTTGACATGTAGTCCCTAAGCCGAACGACCTAGACAGACCCACACGACACTAGAGCCCAGTTTTGCAACCTAGGGCTCTGATACCACTTAAGGGATGTAGCACCTGGCGCGTGATACCACATCCTCTGCGCCGACACCCGACCCGCATATGAAAGGGATAATCCATACACGAGTTTAATCATGACGAACACGGACTCTACACACACTCTAGGCTAGGCGGGCTAACCCTTGAACCAATTAATATAAGATATAGAGCATAATAAAACCATGGATGCGGAAGCAACCATATTGTATACATATCATGTATAAGTGAGCCAGGGGCTCTACAAAATTGTATCACATAATCCATGGCCTTCACAGCCTCATATACATAATCAAAATCCGCCACAGGCGTTTAATTCTAGAGTACAAAAATAAATAGATATGAATGTGAATAAGATACAGACACGATAAAGACGAATACATGACACTAAAGACTCGGATTCCCACCTAGCACCTCACAACCTGCAAAAGAACTGAAAACCAACCGAGTTAAGTCTAAAGGAGACTGGTGGGTATTAAAAACGGGGCATACAATAGATATAAAATATTATGTAAACATTCACATGCGCGTTATAATCCCAAGTGAGGTTTTCGAATAATTTTCCCAAGCGGGTGAAAGAGAGTAATCAACAAAAGGGATTATAACACTCATTTCCATTAGGTATTTATAGGCCCGATGAAGGGGCGTGCATTATTCTCCTTCTTCCACCTTGTGTAATTAATTAACATTCTTTCATTCATTCTTTCATGTATTCTTTCTTTGGTGCACATACATAGCAATTATCCTTCTTTCTCCGGTTTGGTGGTCAGGTTTGCAAGACCCGTCCACCCATGTATTGACTAAGAGGGGTACATGAATCCCCAAGTGGCACTCAGCGACCATTCCCCGCTATCTCCAACAAGGTTTGGTTACGCCATTCATTGGTGGGACTAGTATGAGGGATCCCCGTCAGCCCTTGCCTCCCCGGATAGCCACTCACCCTAAGCCCTTGGGCCCCATTCTGTGCATTTGATCATTTCTCGCCAAAACATTTGGTAGGTGATTCATAAAATAAGGGCTTTACGTTCGCAGTCATTTACTCGAGGAAAATGACTCTAAATACGTAGTATAATAATTTTGGCTTCAAAATCTTTCACGTTAGGATATATTTAGGTCACTTAACTACATAGTAGAGAAACCCACCTTAAAGACAAAACAAGAAGAGATAAGCCTCGATCAAGGACCGGGCTACGAGAGAACCCGAATCTATGCAAGAAAAGTGAAGTGAGACATAAATAACCACTTAAGATGCTCGGCTATGATATGAGCATGATATGATATGCATAGGAATAGATTTAATGCACTGAAGATGTTCATGTGCACAATAAATGCATTCAAGGGTTCATACCGATCATTTCCTTCATTCATTCAGGCGTTCAGTTCATACGAGCATGTATCTTCATAAACCATATCAAAATGGAACATAATTCCCATATAATTATCACATTACCCACATCTATAAGCTAGGAATACATAGGGGTCATGATAGGGGTGAGAAAAACCCATACGAGCGAAGAGAAATGAGAAAACAATGCACAAAAACGGCCGAGAGCCACAACAGGAGATCAACGGCCGTTGACATTTATGCCTTGATTTACAACGGTCGTTGATCTGATATAGTAGCTCCGTAATGTTGAGCCCCAAATCAACGGCCGTTGGTTTCCATGGCCAAATTTCCAACGGCCATTGGAAACCCTACACGGCTCAAAATCTAATTTTTCACCCAAACTTGGCCAAAACAAACTTTGAACAAGTAAGACCAGTTCAAAATCATTCCATACACTTTCATAAAGTCATAATCTCATGCATTAACATATCAAGGCATTGAAAGACATTCAAGAAGTGAATTTCAAGTTCATTCATCCAAGATTTCGAGAAAAAGGGCCATAAGAGTTCAAATAAGACAAAGTGGCATTCATGAGTGCACATTGGCCAATTAATCACATTCTTGACACAAGAATTCATAATCACACTTCATACTTCATCATACCAACAAATTCAAATAAGGGGAAGAAGGGGATCAAAGCTTCAAGGGGTAAAACCAAGCCAAAGTCATCACTCATGCCAAGACTCATCCATTTAGCACATATCTTACACAAATTGAGCTTCATACTATGTATTCATGCATTCCCCCTTCCAACCCTTCACAAGCATAAAGGCAAAACTACCCCCAAATAACTACCAACCAAGAAATTCAAGTTTACATCAAAGATTGGCATCAAGAATCATCATAGTTGCATTTAGAATCAAAGAAGCCCAAAGATTGCCAAGTTCACCCAAAACCTCACGAGAGCATTAATGGCACATATGTCTCTAGTCAACTACCAATGAAATGCACCCAAATAATCATAAATATATCTCAGAGGAACAAGATGGAAGCATTAAAACTCATGGAAGCACAAGAGAACACAATTTCCCCAAACCCTTACTGATCACCCAATTTCCATACATGCTTTACCCATGGAGAATGCTTGCAATATTTACATGGACATGATCACAAAAATGCAAGGCACTCAAATATGTAAATACCTTGAAGAGTTATGCAAGAAAAAATGGGTGTTCTTGAGCTTCAGGGACAACAATGGAGTCTTGGAGTTGGGGGTCTTCTTTCTCTTCTTCTTTTCTCTTGGAATGAAATGTTTTGATGTGGGAGGAGTGTGGTGTGCCTGAGTGAGCTGATGGAGGGAGAGTGAGAGTGGGTTCAAGTGGGGTTAGGGTTAGGGAGTAGGTCTTAGGTGTGTTAGGTAGGTACGTGAGTGTTTTAGGTTCATTTATGGTCGTTTATGCATATGCGGCTCATTTCGGTCATAATTCGAAGGTCTTAGAAATTTTAGGAAAATAGGAGGCTATTCCCATTGAGTCCAACTCATCGATTTAAGCTCAACGGAGGTGATGAAATTTGAATACGAATTCCTGAGCTCAAGATATGCATGCCGGACGAAAGGTGCGTTAAGTGCTCTTTAACCTCCTTTACATCACTAACTTAAAATGAAATGCGTATGTATGACAAATAAATCCAAAATTGATGCACGAACACATGCACACGTTCAAAATACGCATATCCAATAAATATTCAAATTCCATAAAATTCCAAGTTCAATGCGCAAAGAATCGGCACGCGATCACATTATTCTTGTTCAAACCATTCAAATATTCAATTAGTTCAATCAAGTCACGTATTCCAATTATTCACATAAATTATATTTACAAATATTTCAAGTACTATCAATATAAATCACATAACTACATAATTAAATGAATTTAAATTATGCAATTAATGTCACACACGACATATTTGTACGTCCGAACTATCGGGGCGTCACAAAAGTGGTCCAAGAACTTGGTATGGAGTTCCACGTCGAAGGTAGTCCAAGAAGCTTTAAAGGGTTATGCTCCACCCGCACAAACTGAAGGTGTGACACCCCATTCTACAGTTCGGATAGGTAATTATGTAATTTAATTCCTAATTGCGTTTAGGATAGTTTATTTGAATTATATGACTTGATTGAATTTATATGATTTAATTTTGTATTCTGAATTATGAGACTTTTGGAATTTGAACCCGATACCTTTTGAACCCAACCAATTAAACCGAAAAAACCTTGAACTGAGCTGATAGCCAAAAATCGGATTGGTCCAACCCCTTAAGTAGGGATTGCAATGAGCCGAGCTGGCTCGCGAGCCAGCTCGTACGAGGTTCGGGCTTGGGTTCGTGAGGGATGAGCCAAGCCGAGCTTAGGTTCGGCTCGCAACACCTACGACCAAGCCCGAGTCATGAATGTTTTGTTGTTAGCTGGCGAGCCGGCTCGCGAACCTTAAAATTATTTTTAAAAATATTATATATATATATATAACACATAGCACTCACAAACCCTAATATCACTTTCTCTCCCTCACAATGAACGCAGCACTCCGCCTCCAACCAACCTACCCTCACCACCGGCGGCGCGGCACCACCAAGCCGCCGCACACCCCAATCCCCACCCCTTTTGCTTTCCACAGTAGAGTTCCCGCTACCATCTCTCTCATTCACGCTGCCACACCACACCACCGCCCAGCTTCGTACCACCCCACGCCACCTCCAGCATGGCACTATTGTCAATTGTCACCAATTTCATAGCAAATCTAGGTTCAACTTTTAGAGATGCTGTTATTTCACAGATTTGAAGGCAACCTATTGAATCAATTTGGTTGAATTTGAAAGCAAATCTCAGATATTATGTAACGCCCGGCGCGCGTGACGTCACATCCCCCGCACCAAGACCCGGACCCGATCGAGAAATGAAAGTCCAAGTCCGAATCCGAAGTCAAGGCGAACGGGGACACAACACACACACTCACTAGGCTAGGCGGGACTAACCCTTAAAACCAA
>JBBMKE010157423.1:0-15695 GCA_037834125.1 Lippia alba | reverse complement strand
TGCAGGGATCATGGCTTCCGACCCATACACCATAGAGAAGGGGGTTTCCCCAGTTGCTGTGCGAGAAGTGGTTCTGTAAGCCCATAGCACTCCGTCGAGTTCTTCGGCCCAAGCTCATTTTCTCTCATCGAGCTTAGTTTTCAAGTTTTGGATTATGATGCGGTTTGTTACCTCGGTTTGGCCGTTCGCTTGTGGATGGTCAACCGAGGTGAAGTGAAGGTTTATTCCCTTGCTGACACAGTAGCGTTTGAATTGTCGATTTCAGAACTGCGGTCCATTGTCGCATATCAGGATCCGGGGTACGCCGAATCGGCATATGATATTTTTCCAAAAAAAGCGGGATACCCCTGCGAAGGTGATCTTGTGGACCGCTTCTGCCTCGACCCATTTGGAGAAATATTCTACGCAGACGATGACATACCGGCGTTGTCGAGGTGCTAGTGGAAATGGTCCCACTATGTCGATTCCCCACTGGTCGAAGGGCCAGGCTATTTCGATGGGGATCATTTCGTTCGGATGCTGATGGGTGAGATTGGAGTGCTTTTGGCAGCTCGGGCATTTTCTAACGAAATGGACAGCATCCCTTATCATGGTCGGCCAGTAATAGCCGGCTCGTGAGATCTTCTTTGCTAGCACTCTCCCGCCCGCGTGGTTTCCACAGGATCCAGCATGTATCTCCTCGAGAACTTCTTTGGCTTGGGACGGTCGTAAACACCGCCTAGCCGGCTCTCGGCAGGACATTTTGAATAGTAAACCGTCAGGGTCCATGGTGTAGCTTGCTGACCGCGCCATCAATCGGCGTCTTTCCGTTTTATCCTCCGGCAGCCATCTGTCCCTTACATGGAGGACGATGTCGTCTAGCCAGCACGGCTCGGCCGGGTCGATGCTACAAATATCAGCCGGAGCTTGGTCGATCGAACGGGTCGACTTTGTGAAGAAGGTGATCGACCGATCACTTGTTCCCCTGAGGCCGTTCGCTACTTTGGACAATACGTCGGCTCTTTCGTTTTCTTCCCTGGGTATTTGCTCGATGTTAAAATGCTTAAATTGGGAGGCTCGAGTTTTTACCCGTTCGAGGTATCTTGCCATGGACTCTTCTCGAGCTTCGTAAGTTCCTTCGAACTGGCTCGCCACTAGCTGTAAATCGGTGAGCGCGTATGATGCATGGACACGGACACGGCGATACGGACACGACACGACACGGATACGGCGACATGAATTTTTTTTGAATTTCCCACGTGAGGAGTGTCGGACACGGTATCCGACACGCGTGTCCGACACGACACGACACGGCAAAATGATATTTTTAGAAGTGTCGGTGCATTAGAGGTGAGCGCGATTAGATCTTCCACTCCTTGCTCTTTTGCCATTTCCATTCCTGCAAGGAGGGCCTCATACTCTGCCTCGTTATTGGTGGCTAGGAAATTTAGGCAGATGGCAAAGTCGAGCTCATCTCCTTCTACACTTCTGAGGCATACACCCGCTCCTCCCCCAAATGAGGTTGACGAGCCGTCTACTGAGAGGGTCCATTGGCCTTTGCCCTTGGTCTGCTAGGTCGACGTCTTCTTTTCGACTAAGAAGTCGGCCAGCACCTGAGCGTGGTATGCTTGCCTCGGCTGATACGACAAGTCGAACTGTCCCAGCTCGAGGACCCATTTGGTCAACCTACCCGAGCAGTCTAGTTTATCCATGACTTGCCTGAGCGGTTGGTCGGTGAGTACGGTGACGGCGTGGGCCTGGAAATATGGCCTGGAAACACTGTGTGTTGGAGATCCTGACCTAACGCATCGGCTGGGACGTCATCGACTATGAGGTGGTGCTTATGGTGGTCGACTTGGCCGCCTTGAGGACCTCTGGGCAGCGTTGACTAGTACTGCTTTAACTTTATGCACACGTGGCATACTTTTATTGGGTTGCCGGGTGAACACGTGGTGAGCTAGGATTCACCCACGTCAGTTAGAATATGGCAAAGTTGACTTACCGGATTTAGTCCTAGAATCTATGTAATTTGTCTGATTCTTAGGGATTATGTTTAGGGCCCTATATATATTCTGGTAGAAGTATTAGCGATGTAGGGGATGGTTTACTTGTGTTTTTCACTATCTACCCAAATAGTGTTTTTTTAGAATTCTCCTGGCTATTTACCTCAGGGACCTTATTTACTTGTGTAGTTTATGTTGTGGTTTATATAGCCGTAATTTTTGTTGTTTTTACTTCTAAAGACAATATCATACTGGTAATAATGATAAGACAAAAATACCATGCATCAGAATTTGTGTCCAACAATTATATTGGCTTTTTCCTAAATTTGAAAATACTATTTCTAGGGTCATAAAGGTAATCTCTTGTCTGATTGCATGGACAATTATGTCATTTTGTCTCAACCATTGAACCTAGGTTATTTAGCCATGGAATTTTTTTATGGGTAATTAACAACCCCTTTTCCATCGCATTCGCTCCAGGATTAGGCCCAAAAACATACAAATCAAAGTAAAAGGGTTGAAAACCCCAACTGCATAACTAGGGGTGTGCAGAGTTCGTTAATACCGACTGAAACCGAAAATTCGGTACAAACCGAAAACCGAACCGAACTTCGGTATTCGGTATGAAAATTTTCAAAATTTCGGTTTTCGGTTTGGTATCGGTAATTAGGTGCGGTATACCAAACCGACCGAAATACTGAATTTTTTTAATATTTTTTTTATATATTCTTAGATATTTTTATAATTTTTTATATACATATATAATATATTATATATTGATTCATAAATTATATTATTGTATTTATATATATATTATACTTATTTATTAGGGTAAATAATTTATTTATTTATTTTTTAATTTTTAATTTTTATTTCGGTAATTCAATTTTATACCGAACCGTACCGAAATAATTTCGGTAAAAACCGAACCGAACTTATAATTTCGGTTCGATATTCAGTACGCCATTTCGGCGAACCTAAATTTTGGTATCGGTTCGGTAAATACCGAATGAACACCCTTATGCATAACCAAGAGGGGTTTGCCACATGAAGTAAACCACTGAGAAGAATAACATTTCAATGAATATACTCAAGCTTTTCTTTTATCGAGCTATGAAGTGGAGGCATTTGTAGACGAATTACTTTCGTTGAATTAAAATGTGACATGTGTAATTAAATATTATTTATCAAATTTAATTCATTCTAGTTTTATATTTTTTGGATAAATATTAAATCAAAATACATAAAATATTGAAATATTTGATTTAATTGATATTTTTAATATTTATTTTGTCAACAAATCAAGTATCGACACGTATCAAAATTGAAGTGTTCCAGCGAATTAATCAAGCCTTGCAGCTCAGCTGGTTATGACAAATCAAATGACTGACACGTGGCATGTTTCAACATGTGGACCAATCAAGTCAAAACGCATGTAATTTATTTATTTTCTTTAATATAAATTCATATTAAAGTGATAAATAAATAAATAAATAATAAATACATTTGATATTATTCTTAATAAATAAATAAATAAATAAATAAAGGGATAATCATCAAAAAATTTAACCCTACAACTATAAATAGGGGTCATGGGCAACACTTCAAAGACACAATTGACATCAACACTTCGACATCGACATATCGATATAGAGCAGAGGGGGAAGAAAACGACATCAAAGGAGTCTTCACGCCATGATGCACAAGTTTTCACATCATCAAGTTGTCGTCAAATCTTCTAAGTCTTCTTCTCGTCGTCATTAAGTTCTTCAAATATTCAAGCCTCGCTGCTACGAGGAACTACAACCTTTGAAGGTAGGTTCTACAGTTTCATCAAAGCTACAAGTAAATCATGTGGTTTTCTCCGTC
The DNA here is from genome assembly GCA_037834125.1 of Lippia alba. Classification (NCBI taxonomy): domain Eukaryota; kingdom Viridiplantae; phylum Streptophyta; class Magnoliopsida; order Lamiales; family Verbenaceae; genus Lippia; species Lippia alba. The sequence goes on along the minus strand of JBBMKE010157423.1, from coordinate 11,844 downwards.
AAAATTGGCAAAAATCACGCTTACGTGTTCGGGAATAAGCCTCACGCCCTCGAGTATGAAATTAAAGAGAAGAATAAGAGGAATAGACTTCATATGATTTATTCCTTTAAATTTGTAATTTCATATATTATCTTGTTTATATTATTTTGTCTTGTAATTTTATTTTTTTTAGACAATAAAAATCGTGTGAACACTTTTCATAATAGTTACGTTTTATTTTCAAAAACTATTTTTTCAAACATTGTATTGTAATGAATAACCACAAACAAGAACTATTTTTCATACATTGCATTGTAATAAACAACCTCATTCTAAAATCTCATCAACTATATTTGTTGGGGCTATGAATTTTATACTCAAATTATATATAATTATGAATATGATTATAGATTTTATCAAGACCTAATTAGTTGATAAATTATATTCTTATCTGATTAGAATTAAAATAACGAATGAAGAATTTAAGAGATAGACAGGAAATTTAAGCAATTATGATATTGAGTCAAACTAGTAAATTCTAATCTCTCAAACTCTATAAATACAAGCACTTTGAGACATGATATCATCACATATTCCGATCTCTTAATTAACTTCTCGTAAACTCTTATTGCTTCGGTAATTCAAGGAAGCAGGGTTAATCCTCTACTTTTTTATTTTTTATATTGTGTTTGGCAAAACGCAACAATATTGACCCAATTATGTTCTTGCTTCAAAAATTATTTTTTCAAATATTGCATTGTAATGAAATACTTCATTCCGAATCATCTTAAATAATATACATTCGATTACTGTCTTTTAAAAGAATATAAATAGTGGCTAATTATATTTACTGTTCAGAGTTTATTTTCGGTAATCACATATAATCTCAAGGTAATTAATAATAATAACGACATTTCATTTTTAAAGTGAAAACATTCTTTTTAGAAAACACTATCGTATTGTTATTTCTTTTGCTCAAGATTCTTTTTTGGAAATATATCAAACATCAGGACGAAGTAGTGAAATTTGCCCTATTGATAGATTAAACATGATAATTGTTAATAAGGTTCTCTATTGTTATCTTTTTTCAAATTGACAGAATTTTTCAAATTTCGTCACATTTGCGCCATCGTCTGCCGTCACTACTAGCGCCATGGCCAAGTTAGCCATGGCCGACCTAACATCCTCCAAAACTTCTTCCACCCCAATTGAGTTCATAAGATTTATCACCAAAGAGGACTTAGTTGCCAAGAACTGTGGCTCCACGTGCTCGTGCACTCCTAAGTTTTGGAACATCTGCATCAGACAGAGGAAGAAAACTCTCAGCCATCCAACATTCCACAAGATAATCTGTGTAAATATTGTGATGACACGGGAATAGAGCCCCGAAAAGTAAGCACTTTTTCAGGTAAGTCTCCTCCAATCCATCATACACGAGTGGGGATTTGCTTGTGCTGTATTTCTCCATTGATGTTTGTCGTCGGTTTCTTGTTCAGAGTAGGTGCGTAGGTTGGCGTTCAGTTCGTCCATGTTTCTCTTTATCGCTTTTTCGGCAGCGGTGCAGCCACCAGGATAATTCCCTATCACTAGTTCATATATAATAAATTTCATTTATAATTCTTGCAATTGTAATTTATTTGTTGTATGCATAAGTTTGTTGTAATTCTTCGAGAAAGATGGTACATTAGTTTGTAAGGGATTAGAACAAATATAACTGTTTCTTCTTTTCAAAAATTACTTCTAACCAAATTCTATATCTTTCAATAATTAAAAAATTCTCATCACTTATACTAATTCTAAATCTTCTTCTTCTATTTTTTCAAACATTAACTTCATTCATTCCAAAAATTACTTATAATTAAATTATGAATTTTTTCAATAATGCTAAAATCCTCATAACTATATTGACACATTTAGTTTAGAGAGAGTCGCTTTCCACGGTCTTCGGTTATCCTTCCCTAGAATTGTAAATATGTTCTCTTGCCTGGTCGGCAGTTGCTTGCTTTTCTTAAGCCAATTGCATTCCGGTCTGAGGGAGAGTCTAGCAAGGGCTCTAATTAATCTGCCCGCTCAAGTGTGGAAAAGCTTCTCAATCGCCGCCTATATCGCTTGGGCTCTTTAGGCTTACTTTACTTGGGCCAGGCTAAAGATGTGCTTGAAAAGGGCTTTCTTTAATTAGTTCTCTTCCACCGGCTTTTGACCTACATAACACTTCCACAGTCACCAACTAATAGCGACTCCTCCAACCTAACTGATTCATGAGGCTTGAAGTAGATAAGTTAGGTTGACAGTTTTCATGAGGCTTGAAGTAGATAAGTTAAGTTGACAGTTTTCGTTTTTGAATTTATTATGTATTGGTGAAAAGAAAACCTATCCACCTCACTCATCCTTTTTTTTTTCTAAACAAGTCTATCAAGAATTGTTCTCTTAGTTTCACGCACAAAAAGAATTCATAATTTAAATGCGTATCATCCTCTTATAAGATATTGACCAATGTAATTGTTTGTACTAAAAATTCGCGTTTATTGATTTTTAGTTAACACTGAAGATAATATAAATATTTGATATTTTAAAATTAAAGTGGGTCTTCAATCTTGTACTTGATCCTCTGATTATTCCTTCGAACTTTAAGTTGTTGAAATCTTAAAACGGTTCTTAATGAACTTGATGGTTTGATCTTCTTCATCTTCAAATTTGGCTTGTAATAACGTAAATCCGTAGGTCTTTCGACTTGTTTACGAATCAAACGCTGGATTTTGGAGAATTCCATCAAGAACACTTTTAAACTCGTCGGTAACTCCATGGATTTGATTTGAATATAAAATCGATTCACCGTAACACCGTGAATCTAGCTTGACTATAACGCTGATTCGCCGGTATAACGCCTTGAAAATGGATCAAACGCCTTAATTTGGTAACTTGGGGGAAGAACGTCTTTGAATACGTAGAACTCCGTCTTGAACTTGTAGAGAGAACTTTGGTCTTTTTTTCCTTAGCTTTCTTGGATTTGTGTTGTATCTAGAATGAACTATCCCATGACCCCTTTATATAAGTGTAGCATTCAAGACTTGTAGTTCAAGTCAAACTTTATTTAATAATTATCTCTTGTATTTTTTGAAGAGGTAATATCAAATAAATCATATAAATATCTATCTCTTTAATATTTTATTATTTTAAAAAAGAAATAATATCAAATAAAATCTTATTAATATTTATCCTTATATATTTTTATTTTTAAAGAGATAATATTATGTAAGACTTGAATTTGATTGGTCGGTGTGATGCAATATGCCACGTGTCGTCATATGATTTGTCTTGGCTTTATTTGACTGCAAGACCGGATTTGATTGGTCAAAACATGTCACTTTGACACATGTCATCATTTGATTTGTTGACAAAATAAATATTATAATATTAATTTAATTTATCCATTTAATTTTGAAATTAAATTTAGGCTAATTTCAAAATATAAAATAGCAAATCAAATTAATTAAAGTATATTTATTCATCTACAAATGCCCCCACTTCAAGGCTCGGCGAAGAACATACCGAATATTTATGCGAAGGCGGGACTTGAAGTATTTAAATTTCCCTTTTTTTAATGGAAAATTTAAACGGATTTAATTTAATCTTGATGAAATCATAATTTTCTTGAATTCCAAATCACGTGGCCTTACAAACATCTTGAACAAATTAAGATTTTTTTTTTGAATTGTCCAAGGTAATTGAGTTAACTTATTCATGCAATACATGCATCCTGCAGAAGAGTTTGCATGAATTCAGGAATTTGAATTATATAAGAATTCATTCTTATACTAATTCTTTTCACTTCGTGTTAAGAGTGGCCCATTAATGAGAATCCTTGCGCCACCACACACGGCTTTCCTTCAAATTTTGAAATTACAATTTGATTAGAAGTCAACCAGTGCTCTTTGCATGGATGACATGTTCAAATTAATTTCCCATGCATTGTGAACTCTCATTTGAAGACTCCAGCTCAAAATAATTAACTAATCATGAGTCACGGCAACGTGCTTCCATTCCAAACAAAATTCTTAATCCGATAAGGACTCTTCTTTTGCCAATGCGTATAAATAACGAGCCCAGTCCCATAATTCCATCATCCGAATTCCAAACATAATTTGTGGAGAGAAGATAAAACTAGAGCTGGGCGAAGCAATCACGGAGTGGTGCATATGCGATTAATTAATTCAAGAAGTAGCAGCGAGCATTAAACCGGGAAGCTACATATTAATTTCTTGGAGCATCAACCTTGACGGCGTTAATTCGAGAAGCAACGCCCAACCTTGATCAAAGCAATCTTAATTCTAAGAAGAATTGGAGTGGCTGGCGTAATAATCCAAGAAGTAGGAGCATTAATTCAAGAACCAGCAGACAATAATTCCATCGGCATTTACTTGGGAAAGGAGCCAAGCTTGCGGCATTAATCCGAAACAGCTCAACTTTGTGGCAGCAAACAATTCGGCAACCTCCGGCGAGCCACATCAGTTCACAGGTAACATGTTTAATTTTGTTCTTTTCTTTTGTTCGTCCCCTTCTTTTTTATTTGAAGGTCATGATGGTGTACTTCAAAGAAATCTCGACTTCTTCTGGCATTAAGTAATTGGCGATTTTTTATGATGAGATACAATCCGAGGAGACCGCTACATGCTTGGATATGCACAATTCTTTACTTGATCCACACGGAGGTCGTTGGCTAAAATTGACTAGGTCGATACGCTTAAACCCCAAAGGTGTGGGCTCTATAGGCTGCACACCATCAACTTACCGAGGGGCCAGATTACTAACCTCGCACCATCAACTTATTGAAGAGCCATCGCATCATCAACTTATCGAAGAGCCATCGCATCACATCATCAACTTAACAAAGGGCCAGATTACTTAACCCCACACCATCAACTTATCGAAGGGCCATTGCACGACAACTTATCGAAGGGCCATCGTACCATCAACTTATCGAAGGTCCAAATTGCTTAATATCGCATCATCAACTTATCGAAGGTCCAAATTGCTTAATATCGCATCATCAACTTATCGAAGGGCCAGATTGTTTAACATCTACCATCAACTTATCGAAGGGCCAGATCACATCATCAACTTATTGAAGGGCCAGATTACTTAACCTCACACCATCAACTTAACGAAGGAAAAGCCAAGTGCAGTTAGCCGATGCGAAGACAAGTTATTGATGGATACTGAAGATATCTTTAGCTGATGCGAAGACAAATTAGATGTCACTCAACTACATAATGCCGTACAAGCCTCCTATGACCGCAACTCTGATGATCAAGGCATTTATTGAAGCATCACTCATCGAACTATCCATATCATTGTGGGATGTACTTGAGGAGTTGAAGGACTTTCGAATCAAAGCAAAGTTGTGATTGAATTTATTCAACTTATGATTTGATATTTACTTGAAGAGCTTTCAACTCAACAAGAAAACATGAATTTAAACAAAGTAGTGACTGAACTTAGAAAATATCTAAGCTGCCTACGTACCCGAGGGATCAAGTCATAACATAGTTCAAGGGAAATTTCTTTTGAGAAGATTTGGGGGTGCCGTACACAATTTATACTCATGTGGGCCAAGAGTATCCATTGCTTAACCACCCTGGACAAGGTGGAGTATTTATCATTTTAACTAGATGAAACCCTTTTAGTGGAGTAAGTCAGCAGTTTAGCCAAATACATTACCATTGGTGGTTACCATACATAGTTTATACTCATATGGGTCAGGAGTAACTTGCAGTTTAGGCTCATGCATTGAGGAGCAAACACTTGATTTTGACTTAAACAGTTTATACTCGTGTCAAGGAGTACACACTTGAATTTGATTTTAAACAGTTTATACTCATATCAAGGAGTAAACACTTGAATTTGATTTTAAATAGTTTATACTCGTGTTAAGGAGTAAACATCTGAACTTAATTTTAAACAATTTATACTCATGTCAAGGAGTAAACGCTTGAACTTGATCTTAAACAGTTTATACTCATATCAAGGAGTAAACACCTGAACTTGATTTTAAACAGTTTATACTCATGTCAAGGAGTAAACACTTGAACTTGATTTTAAATAGTTTATACTCGTATTAAGGAGTATTGATTTGGATTTGTAGACAGTTATCCTCATATCAAGGAGTCTTGAGCTTGAATTTGAATTTGAGTTTATAAACAGTTTAAGCTCATATCTAAGGAACTTTGGATTTGAATTTGTAGACAGTTTATCCTCATATCAAGGAGTCTTGAATTTGAATTTGAATATATAGACAATTTTGGCTCATATCAAGGAGCTTTCATGACACTTTATTCTCTTATCAAGGAGAATATTTCTGGCTTTAGAAACAGTTTATACTTATATTAAGGAGTATATTTGATAGTTTAGACTCTTATCAAGGAGTCTTCCAACTTTTAATAGAATTTTAGTTGCCCCCGGTATTTTTTCGGCGGTCTTGTATGCGCTTCAACTTTAAGTACTTTTCTACTAGACATCAACTTCGAGACTAAAGTCGACTCAAAACTTCCAAACTGGATTGTTGTAGATGCCCCCAATAGTGTTGGTTACATTATCATATTCTTGTTGCTTTTAACCACGTTGACATTTGTTGAAGTCACCACACTAGTAACATTTGTGTCGGCCGCATATTCACTTTCAAGAATAATTTGCCTTTTCTTGCTAGAGCCATGATCTTCTCTTTTAAGGCAAAACACTTCTCTATCGAGGGGCTAATGACTCGATGATATTTACAATACTTCGGGTCATTCACTTTTCCACTTTCCTCGAAGTGTTTTGGCTTCAGTAGTTTTATCAACCTCCTTGTCAGTAACTCATCAAAAATGTGTGAAACATCTGAGTCTGGGAACAATTACTCTTTTTCTTGCATCTCCTTAAGTTTAAGTCGACGCCTTTCATTATGCGCTGGCTGGCTTCCAACTTTGGTTTCAATTGGTGTCGTCTGTACTGCCATAGACTCCTTTGGCTTGAAGAGTTTCTCACTCCTCCGCACATCATCTTCATCCTTCCTTTGATTTTCAGCAGAAGAGTTAGTACCATAGTATGCAATACTTAGTTCCATATCATGAGCTCGTGTAGCCAATTCTTCAAATGTTCGAGGCTTGATTCCTTGCAAGATGTAGAGCAACCCCCAATGCATGCCTTGGATACACATTTCTATCGCAGATATTTCTGAAAGTTTATCTTTGCAATTCAAACTTAGTGCTTGCCAACAATTGATGTAATTAATGAATGGCTCATTTTTTCATTATTTCGTATTGGTAAACTCAATCATAATTAAAGTGCGGCGGGTGCTATAGAAACGATTTAAGAACTCTCTTTCCATTTGGTTCCAACTGCCGATTGATTCTGGCTCTAAATCAACATACCAATCGAAAGCATTTCCTTTAAGTGACCTCACAAATTATTTCACCAGATGATCACCATACGTCCCTATATTGTTGCATTTTTCTACAAAATGGGCGATATGTTGCTTCGGATTACCCTTTCCATCAAATTGTTGAAAACTCAGTGGCTGATAACCCATCGGCATTCTCAAAGAGTCAATGTGTTTGGTGTATGGCTTTGAATATGTTGGATAGTTTGGGGAGGATGCACTATTTTGAGCTCTAATTGTGTTGGTTATCATATTTTGCAGCTCTTGCACAGATAGGGTGGCGATGGATGTGGTGGAGTGATTGGGCTCATGTTGAGGAGCAAGTTCACTTCTTTTGAGGATCACGAGTTAACTGACCGGGATCGGCATCTTCTAACTTGTTCACAAGTTGAGCAATTTGGAAGTCTTTATCCTCCAAAGTCTTTGCAAGTTAGCTATTGCTTGAGCCATATGGGAAATTTTCTCTTCGAGAGTCATAGTCTTTTCAGTAAAAAGAGTTTCCTTAGTTTCCCTGGGAGTAGAAGGGGTTGAACCATCTGATGATTTCGATTCATGGCCGTTTGTAGAAGATCGCACAATGCTATCTTGGTTCTTCGGATCAACTCCTTTATTCTTTGGGTCAACCCCTTTGTTTTTCGGGGTTGAGTTGGGTTTTAGGAGCCATCGAGTATTCCTTGAACTTTGGTATGAAAAGGAAGAGATGAGAGGTAAGATTTGTCCCACTGGGCGTGCCAATCTGTTTACACTAAAAATTCGTATTTATTGATTTTTAGTCAATATCGAATAGATAATACAAAGTATTTGAGAATTCAATTTAAAGTGGGTCTTCAATCTTCACTTGATCCTCTGATTCTTCCTTTGAATTTCAAGTTGTTGTAACCTTCAACCGGTTCTTGATGAACTTGATGGTTTGATCCTCTTTAACTTCGAATTTGGACTTGACTAACGTTAATTCGTAGGTCTTCCGACTTATTTACGAATTAAACGTTGGTTTTTTAAGAGATTTGAACGTTAGTTCGTAGGTCTTTCGACTTATTTACGAATCAAACGTTGGAATTTTGGAGAACTCAGCCAAGAACGCCGATGAACTCGTCGGTAACCCCGTGGATTTGATTTGAATATGACGTCGATTCGCCGTGACACCGTGGATCTAGCTTGAATATATCGCCGATTCGCTGGTATAACGTCTTGATTACGGATCAAACGCCTTGATTTGATGACTTCGGAGAAAGAACGCCTTAGAACTCCGTCGAAAGGTTTTTAGTCTTTCTTGAACTTGTAGAGAGGTTTTTAGCCTCTCTTGAACTCGTAGAGAGGTTTTTAGCCTCTCTGGACTCGTGTTGAGTTATGAATGAACCACCCCATGACCCCTTTATATAGGTGTAGGATTGAAGACTTGTGGTTCAAGTCAAACTTTATTTAATAATTATCTCTTATATTTTTTTGAAGAGATAATATTAAATAAATATTTATCTCTTTAATATTTATTTATTTTTAAAGAGATAATATCAAATAAAATCTTATGAATATTTATCTCTTTATATTTTTATTTTTAAAGAGATAATATTATGTAAGACTTGACTTTGGTTGGTCGGTGTGACACAATACGCCACGTGTCGCCATATGATTTGTCTTGGCTTTCTTTGACTGCAAGGCCGGATTTGATTAGTCAAAACATGTCACTTTGACACGTGTCATCATTTGATTTTTTGAAAAATAAACAATATAATATCAATTTAAATTTAACTATTTAACTTGAAAACTAAATTTAGGATAATTTCAAAATATAAAATAGCAAATCAAATTAATATTATAAAGTATATTTATTTGTCGACAATATAATTATTAAGTTATAATAAATAAATAACATAAAAAAATATTATATTAATTATAAATTTAAAAACATGAGAAAAAAGATAAAAATTACCTAAAAAGAACCGAAAACAAATTGAAGTTGGATGAAAATAAATTACATATTATCTTTTCTGCATGACTCCAACTTTTCTCCTTCTAGCTTCCTCCATGGCCACAGATATCTGCTCCTCACCTCCATTGTGTTCTTGCACAGATATCTCAACTTTTTCTTCTTCACAAACTTCTCGACGGCGTACGTGTCTCCGCCAGGTCAAATGTTCGACAATTTCATCAACACTTTCTTCTTTTTGGTTTAATTTTCTTACCTGATCTTCTCTAATTTTACACTTAGCAGTTCATCCATAACCCCAACTTATTGTTAATGTATTCAATTCTCCGATAATAAATTTGGATTTTGGAGTTCCATAATAGTTTTTTTAAAAGGAAATGCACTAAAATACTAAATTACATTAAGTTGCGATGATCAACATCAACCATAAGCAAATTCTTGATCTCTCTAACAGGCTCACTCCATTCTAAAAAAATATATTGATAATTCTTTGTTAGGTACAATCATTACATTTTTGTTCAAACTGATGGTGTCGGAATCGGTAAAGGATGAGTTAACACCAAACACTCTCCATTTGTGTGAATGGAAGACCATCACAGGCGTTTGAGCCTCAGGAACTGGGTTCCCGTTGAGCGTGGATTCTACCAGCTAGGGTAACACCAAGGAAGAAGATGAAGCAATGGGGTTTTCCAGTTCAGTGTGATGGGTTTCTTGTGGGTGAAGAAAGTTGTGAAGAATGCTTGAGGAAAATGTGTGAAGGTTCCTCTATTTATAGGTTGAGGGTAAGGGGTATTTAGTAATGTTACCCATGGGGTCCTGAAAAGAATGTTGCCCTAGACACGTGGCAGAACATGAGGGCCTGAAAGTGACATGCGTGCGTCACTATCACCTTTTAGGCAGTTATGCCCAACTGTTGTGTCAGCGGCAGTTAAGGGATTATTCTCCCGAGTGGTGAGACACTCGTGTGCCGAGGGCCGAGCATAGGGACGCTCGGGGATGATTTTCTTGCAAAAGGTGGTGGAGCATCGACCCTGCAAGCGTTAGTGGCCCGAGGGTTGACTCACTCGAGGGTAAGATTCAATTGGGGGCAACCCCTCAGGGAAGATCGGCTGCAAGGGTTGAGGTTGGGTGCGAGCCACGAGCCTCAACTGTCCGAGCGTCCCATTAAGATTGTCGTTAGGTGATGAGGGAATCTTCCGCGATCATGCCACACAGACGGTGGAGATGTGAGTGTATTCTGGGTCCATCATTTTGGCCCCCCAAATTCTACAGTATGGCTCGAGCATATTGTGGAATTTCAAATACTTTTGAGCATTTCGATGGGGAATAGGGAAAGTCAAGGCCTTCAAACTGTGGATCAACGCAAGTGTTTCTGCAACGGACATAACTGGCGTTGCATTAAATGTTGTCTTGTCTCACAGACAAATTCCACAGTCGCATTAAATGTGGAGTAGAGGCGTGGGCGCGTGAGTCTTGGCGACGTGGGGCGGTTACCAAAAGCATTGCGGTTACCAAGGCGGGAAATGATTGCACTTTGAATTTGATTATATCTCGTATCATATAAATAAGGATTTTACAGATCTCTTTCGTTCTTTACGCATTAAAGCGAGTTCAAGCATTCATATTTCTCTGCAAATCTTCGTGTTTTCCGGCGAAATCTTCAAGTTTCCGACTAACCAATTTCTTATCACACTCGTGCTAACATTAGGTTTTAGGTTGAGAGAATCCCAAATTAATCGTCGAGAGCAAATACCCAAGATTTCTTAAGTTTCCAGATCTGCCTTTCTTCCCCCACTTCACTTCAAACAAACACCAAACTCCATGGTTGATAGGGCTTCTCCCAGCGACTCAGTATTGAGCGACGAGTCACAAGAGATAGAAGAGATGTCTCCTCATGCGTGTCCCCGTCGGAGTGATATCCCGGAGGCGGTTCCGGTGAGAACGGCGATAAATGACAGGGAAGGCATTCCGGCTGCGATTCCAATCGCCAGTACCAACAAGAAAGGCGGAGAAGAAGAGTTGGATGCTGCGGTGCAACGGATGCATGAGCGTCCTCCCACGGATATTGCAGGACTCTTTGAGCAGTGTGATAACGCTCTATTGATGATGTAAAAGGGAGAAAGGGTTCTCCCTGTAACCAACTCCGCGATTAGGTGACAAGATCATACAGTGATGGTGGCGATGAATGTAGCACCTCCCCTAGTACTACATCCCCCGCACCGCAGCACTTCCCAAGTAAAGGATATGTCCTTCACCCAAGAATACTACGGCGAACGGTTAGGTAATATTTAAGTAGAGTGTGTGGAAACAATGCAGCGAAAGATAAGGATTGAAAACTTTACCACTAAATGGGGATAGTAACGTAATACGAACAAGAGTTATTAAATTAGGGCAATTGACACAATAGAAAGTGTGAAGGTATAAACGATAAAACTAATTGAATTGGAACATGGTATGATTAGGATTATGAACCTTAGAGTCAACACCCTAATACTTCAAGATACCGCTAGTTGTCGTTCCTCGGAAC
>JBBMKE010157314.1:0-15696 GCA_037834125.1 Lippia alba | reverse complement strand
AGAAAGCTACTACCTACGTGAGTTTCTTGAAACCACGAATCCAATACGATAATCGAGAGATTCAAAGATCCTTCTTGATTGGAAAATTTTAAAATTTCCGCTGCGTTTACTCTAGTGTTTCCAACAGAATGTTGGTTTAAAGAATGTGAAAGCCCCTCCACTAGTATTTATACTAGTGTAGCTCGAGCTCCATAAAGGTTTCCTAACCCTAGTGCACTTGTTTTCTTGCTCACAAGTTAACCCATTTAATTATTTATTTAATTGGAAAAATAAGTTTTCAATTTATTCTCCAAGTCTTGCAAGAAACAAGCTTTCTCTCTCCTGCAATAAGAGCCAATAAATAATTTAATTCCTAATTAATTATTTATTGGGTTAAGCTTTTATTTGAGAAATAGTCTTAATAATTAATTCATAATTAATTAAAAGACTTAAATTAATTAATTAATTCTAAAAAAGACATCGTGTGTGGAATATTCCACACGCATAAAGCCATGTCACCAACGACACATGTGTGTCACACGTGTGATCCATGTGTGTTGGACATGTGGCCGTCACGTTCCAAGTGTGACTCATGGCGGGACATTTTGCCCTCTTCGATCAACATTTTGATCATTCATTAATCATATTAACATCCTACCATAACCCTCGTATTCTAGCATTTGTGTGTGACCATTTAGGTTCATTATTCGATTAGCAGTGACAGTGATTAATTAATTCTCTTAATCAATTAATCACTTCACAGATCACACTACCGTAATCTAGCAATGGATGTGTGACCCCTAGCCGAATAATGAAATAAATTGAAGAACCTTTTAGTCAATAACATACAGAGAAATACGATCCTCCTACAACTCCATCTCTCAATCAAGAACTAAGACATGGAAATATACCTAGAGCTCAAATATTCTTGATCTTTAAAGTTAAGTTCGTTTCATATCCATTTAGTCCTCAATCCAAGAAAACCCCATGTTCTTGATGTCTTGATCTTTTATCCATCTTGACCAAGGGTTTAAGTTTAATGGACAACGAACAACTCAATCAACAAGAGATCATTCTTGTTCTTGAAAAAAGTGTAGGTCCTTTATTAATTCTATTAATTCTACATATGCCACTTGTATAATCCCAACATAAGCCGTGGTCCAGGTGTCAGTATACCGACCCCCTTTTGAGCTGATGGACGTCGAGGCCACCAAAAATAAGTCCCAAAAATTGCACATAACTAAATTGTAAAATAGCGGTAATGGGTATTGTAACAACCCACATCGGTTGGGAAGGAGAACTAAGCCATCCTTATAAGGCGAGGTGGAAACCTTTCCTCCCAGACGCGTTTTGAGCTATTGTTCCGCCCTGGCTCAGAAGTAAATCCGTGAGGACGTTTCGATTAAAGGTGTGCAAAGCGGACAATATCTGGGTACTGGGGCTGATCCTTTCCTTCTGTTACAGTTGGTATCAGAGCCGATACCAGGAAGTTGGTGTGCCAACGAGGACGCTGGTGCCTCCTTGGGGGGGTGAATGTAACATCCCACATCGGTTGAGAAGAAGAACTAAGCCCTCTTTATAAGGTGTGGTGGAAAACTTTCCTCCCAGACGTGTTTTGAGCTATGGTTCCACCCTGACTTAAAAGCAAATCTGTGAGGCCGTTTCGATTAATGACGTGCAAAGCGGACAATATCTGGGCACTGGGCCGATCCTATCCTTCTGTTCTGTGAAGGTCGTGGATATTTAGTTTGTATGATATAATTATCCGAGCCCGTGGCTCACTTTGTTTGTGACAATGGTTTAGCTTCCGCACTATCGTTGCATTACTCTGATTTTCTTTATGTTGTTAATGATTGGTTTAAGGGTTAATCCCTCCTAACCTAGCGAGTGTGTTGTGTCCCCGTCCGCCTTGACTTAGCTTGTGTACGGGTTCGCTATCTCATATGTGGGTCAAGTCTCGGTGCATGGGATTTGGCGTCACGCGCCGGGCTTCCATAAACATAAGTACAACAGTAAATAAATATGAGTGTGTAAAGAAAATACTAGACTCTATTACAAACAACAAGACTTGACTTCCCGCCTAACTCTCTTCAAAAGAGACCTGCACAACACAACTGAAACAAATCCAGGTTCAGTTTATAGGAGACTGGTGCATATAAAATGGGGCATAAGTATATAATATCGCGACATGTAAACAAGTACATGCAAGTTATAATCCCATACGAGGCTTAGAGAACATTTCCAAAGTGGGCAAAACTAAAAGATCAACGCTTGGGATTATAACGATCCATTTTCTTTCATTAAAACATTTAGCCAGATGAGTGAGGGCTTGCACAATCTCCAACCTTCTCCTCGTGTAAACATTAAAATCTTTCAATCATTATCATGCAATCAATCATTCGAATCCATTATTATTAAAATTAGACGTGATTGTTTGGGCAATCCGTGTACCGGCCTTCCTGCACGGTGTATAAAATAGTTCCAACCTTCTTCCTCAAGGTGATGGTTCAGGTAGCTAGCCCTTACCATCCAATCATGATGGCTAGTGGGGTCCAAAAAACCCCAATAAGCCTGGTTCCCATTTCCCGCTAAAACTCCTAGTGAGGGCCAGTATCGCCGTCAATCAATGTGGGACTAATGTACGAGTTTACCGTCGGCCCGATGCCTCCCCGGATATCCTCATACACTAAGTCCCTGGGCCCCAATCAGTGCAATCATTCCTCGCCAAAGCATTTTCAAGAAACATTAAAGAAAATCTTAACACTTGAAACCGTTTACTCTTGAAAGGACTCAATATACATATAGTAGATTTTGGTTCAAAACTTCACATTGGATATATATTGAGTTGAGATAGCTAATAGTAGAGAAACCCACCTTAGAAGAAAAAGAACGGCACAAGAACCTCAAGGACCGTTCTCGTCTCTATCCGTACCAAAATTTGTACAAAGAAACTAGTGTGAGACACGATATGACCAAATTTGACGCATGGCAATGAGATGAATGAAACGTGGTATGATATGCATAAAGATCAATGATATTCCATGCAATGTTCATGTGTGTACAAAAAATGCCTTAAAGGCTCATATACAAGCATTACATTCTCCAATTGAAGCATTCATGACCGTACGAGTCCATGTCTTCACCATTCATACCAAATCATTACATAAGTTCCACATAACAACCAATTCACATAGGTTCATAAGCTTAAAACACATAGGGGACATGCTAGGGCTGGGAAAAACCCATATAAGTGAAGAGAAGCGACAAAACAACGCATGAAAATGGCCGAGGGCTACTACAAGGGATCCACAGCCGTGGATTTTCCTTCTTGGATTTTCCACGGCTGTGGATTTGATGTAGTAGCACTGCATCAGATCCATGGCCGTGGAATTATTCCCACGGCCGTGGATTTTTCTTCTTGGATTTTCCACGGATGTGGATTTGATGCAGTAGCACTGCATCAGATCCATGGTCGTGGAATTATTCCCATGGTCATGGAATTTTCTTGAGGAAATTCCCACGGTCGTGGGTTTTGCCTTGGAGCCAAAAAGTTGTTCAAACAAGGCCAAAATGAGAGAAACACTTAAAACTCAAATCATACTACCCAAAACCAAGTCTCAAGGCCATAAATTCACGTTAGAACAAGCTATAACATTCATATGCATCAGAAGGGCAAGAATTACATCTCAAGCATCAAAGATTCAAGCAAGAAGAAGAGATAGCTCCTAATTGAAATACAGCATGTTGAAATTCACAATAATCACATTCAACTCCACATTCTAGCATTAAGATCACCCAAAGCTAAACCAGGCCTAGCATAAAACTCAATCATCAAAAGGGGTAAAGAAGTAGGGCAAGGTTCTTCAAGAGATAGAGTCTCAAACAAGCCAAAATCATCAATTAAGCACATAAATCATGCAAATCAAGAGAAACACCCAAGTGATAAGGATTCCTAAGCTATTCTCCCAAAACCCACAAGAGTATTAAAGGCAAAGGTTATCCCAAACAACTAGCCATCACAAGAATCATAAATGAAAGGAAAGAAACCTCTTAGGCCAACATAAAAGCATTCAAATCTCAAGGAATATAAGAAATGCACAAGAAGACCCATTTCAATCTCAAACCCTATATGTTCAACAAGATATGTAATCACCACAAATCTCCACATAAATCCACAAATCCCATGGAAAAAAAGAAGTACAAGATCAAGAGATATAAGAAACTCATCTTACCTAGAAGGATTAGAGCAAGAAAGAACCAAATCTTGAGCGTGAAGGTGTAAGAATTGAGGAAATGGAATTGGGGCTTCGCTTCCTTCCTTCCCTTCCTGCAAAACATTTTTGGAGAGTGCAAATGGAAGATTGGGAGTGTTTCGGCTGAGTTTGGATAAAAGGGGGTTAGGTAGGGTCAAAGAGAAAAGTAAAAAAGTAACTAGTTTGTCTCCAAGTGGGCCTATAAAGGGGTTTTGTGTACATATGGAGAAATTTGTAAAGTTAGGATTTGAAACGAAGTCAAAAAGTGATGGAGCTTGTACTATTGAATCCAAATCGTTGATTCGAGTTCAATGGAGGTGACGGAACTCGAATCCAAGTTCCCTATCTCAAGATACGAATTAATGACTCAATGGTGGCCCATTTCCATATGGGCCCAAAAGTTCAAATAAAGTGAAATTGAGTCCAACTAAATAAAATTAAGCCCAAATAAATTCAAAGAAGCACATAAGAACAATTAAATTACGCAATTTGGTAAACACATACACCATACCTTAACGGTTGAAAATCGGGGCGTTAAAAGTATTGATCCACGAGGATTTGATGATTTTGTATTCTTTTTTATATGCCAAGGAATTAGCACAAACAATAAAATGGGGAGCGGGGTTCAGATATGTGATTAAACTAATAATGAAATAAATAAAATGAGATTAACTAAATAAACAAATAAATTGACAACTAAACATAACTAACTCTTGGATTAATTCTGTAGATAACAAATAGTTGAGATTTCCCTACACTTGCATCAGACTATGATCATTGACAAGGTAATTAAATATGATCATTATAGAGGCGATTCACTTAGTTATTTTTTAAAAAGATAATTGCTATTGATTTTCTAATTATTTTATTGGACTCCAATTCATAATCTTTTTATCTATTTATATGTACAGATATTTAATGTTAGGATCAATATCAAATGCTAAAATATGACTAATCTTAAGACGTGGCTAGATCAACATATAAAAAAAACGTGAATAAATTTGAGATCAGTTCGCTTATAAATGCCAATTCCCGTAAATTTGATATTTATAGTTGCCAAGTCCTCTCGAGCTCCCTCATTTGTTTATATGTTTAGAATAGTCTGAAGAAACTCCTAAAGACTATTCCCTAACTAGCTAATAACCCCTTCGAAAACTCCCTCTAAGATTGAACTAGCTCATTGCTTTACGAGCTAAAGAAACACTAGCACTAACCGACTTAGTAGAAACTCCTACTTTGCCTAATTAGACCGAATTATTTCACAACACAAAATTCAGCCAAACATAATGGCCTAATGTTGATTGCCACTTCGTTAATTAGTCGGCTAACTCAACCAAATAAATTAACTAGCTATATGCGAGTTGCTACTCCAAGATTCGAGCTCTTAAATTAATCAAAGAATAAAGCAAAACACAATATCATGAAATCGGAAATAAAATGGATAACTTGATTAATCAACCCAAAGAAAATTGTCTCACAAGTCTAAAGCATGCTTGGAAAAATCCCAACTAATAGAGAATTAGAAATTCATAACAAAATTAAAACACAAGTACGAATAATAAAACATAGTTTCAACAAAATAAAGGAAAGAACAAAAACTAGTGTAAAGCTTGAATTCTTCTCTCACTCTGGGATTGCTACTACTGCGTATTTTTCTTATATCAAGCATGTGTAGTGCCTTTCCCTCCTAATCTATTGTTGCATAAATAGTGCCTAATTACAAGACTTTCTCCACCTTCATGCCATGACCCACACCTTTACCTCATAAAATTGGGGCTTTAATTCTCCAAGTTGTGGCTACTAGTAACCGGAAAAACGTGCGCCTCATCATATTTTAATTCTCAAAAGAATCCAAGAGTAGGAGTTATGGGCTCTTGTGTACATGTTGCCTTTCCAATTTGTGCAATTAATTCTTCAAAGACTAAGATTTGGGAATTATGGGATTTTCCCAGAAAAGACTCGGACCCATCATGACTTGGAATTAGTGGGCCTGCTTAAGTGCTGATCTCCAAAGTCTTTGTGCGTGAATGGATCATTCCTCAGGCCCACATATTGCTTCTTAAATCTCCTCACACGGTTGCAGCTAGAATACTTGCCAAAAATCTCCAAAGTTTATCAAATCACGGTTGTCGCTATCAAGAGGCATAAACTCAATTAATTACCCAAATTTTCAGCAAGTTATGGGGTTACAGATTACAATTATAAGCTTAATATATCACTAAATATGCAACATATCAATTCCCCCCACACTTAGGCAATGCTTGCCTTCAAGCACAAATCAAGATCAAAGATAAGAGAGAAATTCGACTCTATTCAATGAAAGCATGAAATACAGATGGAAGTTACTTCACCGATCAAAAAACGGCCGCTGCGGGGGGTGTTGTAAGAGATGCTGATGGGAAGTGGCTCACAGGCTTTGCGATCAAGGTGAGCACACCGGAAATTGTGGTGGCGGAAATGATGGGACTAAGGGAGGATCTCATGTTAGCGTGGGAAAGAAGATTCGGCTATATCGAAGTGGAGTGTCATTAGAAAGTGGTTGTCAACCTTGTTAAGGAAAGAAATACGGAGGATCACCCGTTAGGCTTATTGATTGAGGACTGTCGGGCTCTGATACATAAACCATGGAGTTGTTCTTTATGGCATATTCATCAGGAAGGGAATGAACTTGCAGACAAGCTCACGAAGTCGGGACAGACTATGAGGGAGGAGAAACGCATCTGGGATCATCCCCCAGACGGATACAATTAGGCATTTTATTGCTTTAGCGCCCTAGCTTACGCACAAAAAAAGCACGAAATGGGCAATGTAAACTAGGAATGGAAGCATAATTTTTGCCATACATTACCAAGTATTGAACCTAATGCAATGAGAATCTCACATAAGGAAACACAACACCCGGTCACCATCTTAAGCACATGCATGATTTACCCAAGTTGACGTACAGACCATTTAATCCTAGAAATCATATTCGACTTATGAGATGATCGGTATGCACAACAAAGTTTCAAGTTATAACTTATGGGGAGTTTAGGTTGTTGCAATTCATTAACTTTGAGAACTTTAAGCTTGAAAAGGCTTAGAATTGTTATTAGCCGTTTTACGCCAACGCAAACATTTGTGATGAATGCCACCCGGTTACTAAGCCAACCACAATGCCAAGTGGTTTATCCATACTCACAATTACCCGTATTATTGTGATTTATCACTGATTGAGTTAGGTAATTAGCTGAGTATTGGAGATTGGCCTCACTCATCGAAATAATTTGGGGCCATTTTATGCGAGCACAAACATTTGTGATGAATGTCACCTGATTACTAAGCCCCATTTCATCTTTTCGACTGACTTTTGGCGCTGCACATAATAGATCATACCACTCAACTTTCATTTTTAATCATATCCCTAGCTCCATCACAACATCCCGAAAACAAGTGAAACTTCAACTTGCATACCAAATTCAACTTTCTAAGCTTCATACATTTTGTAGCACCCGCAACGCTAGGCACCACATCCCCGCACTACAAGTCTAGCTCACACATGAAATGGAAAATCCAAGCATGAACCGGACTCATAGAGAACGGGTGATAAAATAAAACAACCCCCTGGCCAGGCGGAATCTAACCCTTTACCAATTAAATTCAAAGGCAAGATAAGTGCAATGAGGAAGTAATAACAACAGTTAATAATATAAAGAGCTCACAGGCTCAACATGAACAACAATGGGCTACGAGCCTTATTTAAAACAAATACATGCAATGGCCGCGGGCCCAAAGTAAATCCAATATTCGGCACAGCCGAAAATATTAACTAAACATAAACATGTGTTGGCACACAGGCCTATTTAAATATACGATACAAATAAAGTAACATTGTAATAATGTGACTCAAGTGTACATGTGAGACTCAAAAGAAAGTTAAGACTTGACTTCTTCCTAGCTACACCTGCAAGAAAACGGAGAAATAGGAAAGAGTGGTCAGTCTCTAGAAGACTGAGTGAGCAGGAGCTATACATATATATAGAAACATGCACATGCAAGTCATAAATTACGAGCAAAGTTTTATTTGAAATTAGTTCCCAAAAGGGGCAAGAAAATGACTAATTAATGCTCGGATTTTACGACTAGTTCATATTAAATTCATTAAGTTAACATTTCATGAAATAACCATTGTAGCTATGCGAGTGAGCGTGCATAATCTCCAACCAAGCTTCGATCGTGTACCAAAAATGTGATATTTATTAAAATTGGGATCATGCAAGCATTAATCGTTACATTCGTTTGTTACGTTCATCTATTGACATTTATGTGCAAAATATTTTCCGACCTTCTACCCCCGGTTTTGGTGAACGGGTTTGCAAGGCCCGAACACCACGTTGATCTGTATTGAGTCGGGGGCTCATGACTCCTACCCGCTCCTTCGATGGGGTTACCACAAGGTCAAAAATACCCCACCTTCCGGCCACCCAAGTCGCGTGAAGGTATTCTCAAAGGGTAATTTATGTGAGATGGGCGTGTAAAACTGGGCTAAAATGCAAAAATGGCTACGGGGCTTCTTTCCAAAGCTTAAACATAACCAAACTCAACCAACAACACTTAAAACATGTAATATATCATCTAGGAGCATCAATTACACAAACCTATGAAATATATTCACATATATACATACACATATATCACCCAAATCAACCAAAGAATGAAAGGGCTTTTACCGGAAATGGAACGAGGATGCCGAGGGTGATCTCGTGGTGGTCTTGGATATCCGGATTCCTTGTCGGAGCTTGGTGCTTGGATTTTCCCCCTTTTTCTTGAATTCTTCCTCCTTAAAGCTTTAGGTGAAGATGAAGATGATGTTCTTGATGCTTGGTGATAATTTCCTCATTCTTTTTCCAACCTTGAAGAATACTTGATGATGGGATGAAAATGGAGAAGAAGAAGCAATGGGTTTTCTTATTCTTGGAGTGAAAATTGAAGAATGAAGAATGAGAGTGATGTGGGGTGATGTAGTTGGTAAGAAAAGGTATGGGAGTTGGAGTGTATATATGTGTATATTATATAAAGTTGATAGTATACATATATGTATAATATTTGAATTCTCTTGTGTATATATATATGTATAAGAATATATATATATGAAATGAAATAAAATGTGTATAATGTAACATATGAGATTTTACGAAATATTTGTGTTATGGTATTTTGTGTGGTTTTGGCTTGAATTAAAATACGATTCGGGTAGAATTAAGTTCCTGAATTAAATAAAAAGATAAGCAAACGGGTTTGGAAATTTACGAGAAATAAGAGGTGAGACTCGGGGAAGGATTAATGTGTACGTGTGATTAAATTAAAATGAACAAACGTTAGTCAGGTACACTCGAAGATATAATTAAATCACGTGCACAATTAAGTAAACACATAAATCACGTAATTCACATAAATAAATAAATAAAACACATAACTCTCAGTCTGACCACACTCGTGACGCCATGCCTGGTCGGTCTTGAAAACATGGGACGTCACACGTTTCTATTCTAGAAATGGTGTCAATTTAATCACACAATTTTAACTCTTTAGCCATTAAAAATCAGTCTTGCAGTTTCAAAAATGTGAGAATATCACTAACACATAGCCAATTCTGAGTATGCAAGACTTAACCATACTTCCACATCCTTTTAAAATTTTAATCCATCATTGCCTAAACAGTGGAAATTCATCAAATAAGAACCAAATTAAGCCATATATTATCTCCTAATTATGCATAAAAAGCAACACAACCTATTCACAGCCTAAGACACTATCAGCAGCAACAAAACCCAACTATCAGCCCTAGTATGTCTCAAAAATATCCCAAAAACACAGCAGCACAGCGAAAAATTTTGCGACTTTCAATCTTAAATAAACTCACAAAGCAATAGCAGCATATCACAAAAAGTCATGCTACGAGATCATGCAAAAAGTCAAGAAAAATGCAAATGACAGCCCCTAAAAGTCCCGCCCACACTTACAATATGTTGTCCTCAACAAAAATGAAAAGAATAAATAGGAATGAGGAATGACGGCATGCTTTGTGTTTGGTACGCGTAGGAGGTAGTCAAGGGAGTTTGGAATTATCTTCTGCAATGTGTTAGGGTAGGGTTTGTAATTTGGGGGAATTGATATAAATGGGGATATATGTGGTGCTAAGCAATTCCAAGAGTCGAATTTGGGGATTTAATATGGGTTATAGGGTTAGGTTTAATGGACTGGGCGGTTCGAGTATACGGATAGGGTATACGGGCAGAACAGTTAGGGTTATTGGTCACGGGTTAGATTAAATTAGATCTTATGCAAAATGGGTCATGAGACTCTGACTGTGACAGTAGTCAAACTTCTTCACAGTAGCTCTTAAATCAGTTTTACCAACTCCATTTGCATCCGTGTTTTCACCTCTTCCCCCACACTTATCCAGAAATATTACCGCCATATGCACCTGCAAACACAAGACAAAAATAATATCACGACCTGGCCAGAGAAAATGAAACCAAATGAAATCAGGAAAAGAAAGCAAGGAAAATAAAACTTGGGTTGCCTCCCAAGCAGCGCCCTTGTTTAACGTCACGGACTCGACGGTCTCGATTTTGCACTCAAGTGGCTAGAGGGGGATCCTCTAGATTTATCCCGTCGACCGTGTGCTGGGCAAATATTTTATTGAAGGGCTTCAACTTATGTCCGTTCACCTTGAAAGTCTTTTCTAAATCAATCTCTCTAATCTCCACGACTCCATGTGGAAAAACTTTACTCACCACATATGGGTCTACCCACCTCGATCGCAGTTTACCCGCAAAGAGTCTCAACTTTGATAAGTATAGCGCCACCTTTTATCCGACTACGAAATTCTTCCTTGATAACATCCCATCATGAAATGCCTTAGTTTAACCGTTTTCTCTAAAATGGACTTGATTTCCCTATCTGAGACTTCGGTAAGGCCATTGGGTTGTGGATGATAGGTTGTGGAAGTGCGATGGGTGACATGATATTTCTTAAAAAGTGCTTCGACCATACGGTTGTAAAAGTGTGTCCCTCTATCGCTCATTATGGCTCGTGGAATGCCAAACCTAACAAAAATGTTAGACCTAACAAAATTCACAGCAACTTTAGAATAATTAGTCCAGGTGGCTTTTACTTCCACCCACTTCGAAACATAATCAACGACAAGAAGGATATATAAATTACCATGAGACGAAGGAAAATGACCCATAAAACTAATACCACACACATCAAATATTTCACAAACAAGAATCGGATTAAGGGGCATTTGATTCCTAGCACCTATATTTCCCGTCTTTTGAAAATTCACACAACGTTTGCAAAATAAGAATGCATCTTTAAAAAGCGTAGGCCAAAAGAATCTCACTTTCCCAGACACTATTAGAAAACGCTCTATAGCAACGAATTTTGGCCTAATTAGCAACGGATTTATCAACGAAAATTTTCCGTTGCTATAACCCTCGTGGCTAATCTATAGCAACGAATTTAACAACGAATTATTAAGAACGGAATTAGTAACAAATTTATAGCAATGGATTTAGCCATGAATTACTACCCACAAAAATTAGCAACGGATTTAACAACGAATTTTTTAGTAACAGATTTAGCAACAAATTTTCCGATGCAAACCAACTGATGAAGAATTAATTTTTTCTCTTTTGCAACGGAATTTTCGTTGCAAAATCCATTGCAAATCCTAAAAGATAAAATTAATGAATTAAAAATATATTTATTTGGCCCGAACCGCCCCAGCTCATTCGGTCCAATCCCCCAACCATGGCCACACCGCCCTACCCAACAGAGCTAGCCCAAGGAAGTTCATCATTTATTTTGAATAATTTGCGAAGCAAGGGATTCGAACATGGGTTCCCAGGTTACAAGGTTGGAGTCCCAACCAACTCGGCTAGCTCAATTGTTGTTGTAATGAGGTCTTTTTATATATATAACAATAATATTATATTCATACATTTTGTTAAGTACTTATTATATATGTTAAGCATTGTTAAAAATATACACATCTGTGTTTTAATTATAATGTTTGTACTTTAAGTATAATATATCATACTACTAAACTAATACGACATATTTTAATGATTTATATTGTATATTATACTTTATAATTAACGTAAATTTTAAGAAAAATAACAAAACCTATTAGCAATTGTGATACATTTGCATTATTATTAGTCTGAGTAAGTCGAGTTAGGTCTGCACTAAATTTTTTCATATGATATCTTCATTTTATTAGGAATTTAACTTGAACATGTAAATCTACTTAAATTAATATAACTATAAATAATTCAATTTTATAGCTAGTTAGTGGTTTGTAAGAGTATACTATGATAAATTAAAAATTAGAATAAAGTTCAAAATAATATTTTTTTCAACCAATTTTGTATCAAATAAAAATATGATATATTTTTTTATCATATTCCACAAAATTTAATAACATTGTGATATATTTGAATGAATATTTGCATAACAAAATAACTAGATATAAAAGTATTAGTTTCTATTAATTATTTCAGAATTAGTCTAAATATATATATATTTTTAAATTTATGATTATTAGTATTAAATATAATCATATTTAATAATCATATTATTCGTCAATATAAAAATATTAAAATCTAAGTAGCAACAAAATGTTCGTTGTTAAATTATAAATAATCTATTAATTTTTAAACAACTATTTATAGCAACGGATTTTTCATTGCTAAACTGTAAATATTCTATTAATTTTTTATTAGCAACAAATTTTTTGTTGCTAAATTATAAATATTTTATCAAATTTTTAATTAATTATTTATAGTAACAGATTTTTCATTGCCAATATTTTTTATTATTTACTTATTTCTACTACTTTTTTATATCATATAGCAATGGAAAATCCGTTGCTAAATTATAAATATTTTACTAATTTTTTAAATACTTATAGCAACGAATTTTCCGTTGTTAATATTTTTTATTATTTATTTTGTTTATTTCTTTTTTATTCCACGTAGCAGCGAAAAATCTGTTGCTAAATTATAAATATTTTATTAATCTTTTAAATTATATATTTATAGCAATGAATATTTCCTTGCTAATATATTTTATTGTGTATTATTTTTTACTATTTTTTATTTCAATAGCAACGGATTTTCCGTTGCTAAAATGTAAATATTTTAGTATATCTTTTAATCGATTATTTATAGCAACGAAAATATCCGTCGCTAAATATTTATTTTAATTGAAATAGCAATGAAAAATTCATTTCTATATTTATTTATTTGTTGTATTATTTAAATTTAGCAACAAAAAATTCGTCGCTAATTTTTTTCATATATAGCAACGAATTTAGCAACGAAAATTTCATTGCTACAACATTCTACCATGAATTTGTTATCCGTTGCTATTTTCGTTGCTAAATAGCAACGAATAATTTTTGTTGCTAATTTTTCGTTGCTATTTGATAGTTTTCTAGTAGTGAAATTTTATTAGTCGTTCATTTAGGACCAAAATGACCACCACAAGCATAAACATGGCAAAACTCAAGTATGGATTTTATTTCATTTTCAGCTACACATCGCCTAATAATTTGATCGGTTCCTATTCTCCACAAATAAAGGTCATCCCAAATATAATATTTAGAATCACTCTTGACTTTATCCTTTTCAGACAGAGAGAAATGATTAGGCAAAACACCAGTAGCTAAAAAGTTAACAATATCGGCATACCAGGGTGTCTGGAATCTTGGTTGTGACCTCAGATATTCCCTCTGAACAGCAAAAAGTTATTCGTCTGGAAATTCACCATTGATGGGCAGAGAATCTGGCTTTAAAACTAGAATACGGCTGAGATGGTCAGCTACTAGATTCTCACACCCCTTATTGTCCCTTATCTCCAAGTCGAACTCTTGTAAGAGTAGAATCCATCGAATGAGCCTTAGCTTCGCTTCCTTTTTGGTAAGGAGATACCGTAAAGCTACATGATCAGAATATAAACTGGCTTTAGTACCAGGCAAATAAGGACGATATTTATCTAATGCATAAGCAATTGACGAAAGCTCCTTCTCGGTGGTAGTGTAGTTTTCACTGAGCATTGTTTAGTAACTTTGAGGCATAATAGATCATATGGGAATTTTTGTTGATCTTTGTCCAAGTACAGCCCCACGGCATAATCACTCGCGTCGCACATGATTTCAAATGGATACTCCCAATTCGACGGTCGGATAATCGGGGTCGAAACCAATTTTTCTTTCAACAAGTCAAAGGAAGCTTTACAATCATCATTGATCTCAAACTTCACATCTTTTTGAAGCAACTTGCACAATGGTTTGGTGATCTTAGAAAAATCCTTGATGAATCATCTATAAAAACCTGTATGTCCAAGAAAGGATCGAACTTCCCGCACACTCGTGGGGAAAGGCAAAGACTTAATGATATCAACTTTAGATTTATCCATTTCAACTACGTATGCCAAAATAAGACGTTTAAGATGAAATTCGTTTCAATGCAACATTTCAATACAGTAGCAAAATTATTGAGACATTCATCAAAAGATTTTCCATAAACCGTAAAATCGTCCATGAATACCTCAATAACTTGCTAAACATATTCGGAAATTACTTTGAAAGGTAGTTGGCGCGTTGCAAAGTCTGAAGGGCATTTGCCTAAATGCAAAGGTCCCAAATGCACACGTGAAAGTGGTATTTCCTTGATCCTCGGGTGCCACGGGAATCTGATAGAATCCTGAATAATTGTGAAGACAATAATTGTGAGTTTTTCCAGTCAACCATTCGAGCATTTGATCAATAAAGGGAGGGAAAATGATCTTTTTTTGTAAGAGCATTAAGACCTCTATAATCCATACACACCCTCCAACCATTTTGAACTCTAATAGGGACTAACTCACAATTCTTGTTTTCAACAATCGTAATTCTCATTTTCTTGGGTACAACTTGAATGGGACTTACCCATTCGCTATCGGATATCGGATAGACCATACCTGCATCAAGGAGTTTGATGATTTCCTTTTTCATTACCTCCATCATTGGTGGGTTGAGTCTTCGTTGTGCTTCACAGCAAGGTTTGGTGCCTTCCACCAAAATGATTTTATACATGCACGTGGAAGGACTGAGCCCTTTGATATCCGCAATGGTCCATCCAATCACCTGTTTGTACTCTCGAAGAACTCTGATCAGTTTCTCCTCTTCTAGACTATTGAGTGTACTAGCTATGTGTTGGGAAAACGGAACAGAAACGCAGCGAAAATTTAAAAATTTTCCCAACGAAGCAAGATTGAAACTTGCAATACCTATTCCCAATTTCGTAGGGGTCAAGAACTTACATTAAGGGGGTCTTTCTTGACACGTTCTAGCTGCCCAAGAACGCTCTTCATGCGGTAATGGCAACCCTCGTCCCTCGAAAAGTTCTTTCTACTTTAGATTCCAAGCAAG
>JBBMKE010157101.1:0-15704 GCA_037834125.1 Lippia alba | reverse complement strand
CTAAACTTACATAAATATTTAATTATATATGACAAAAAAACTCGAAGTTATTGAGTTTTAATGTTTTTAGAGAATAAAAAACTCAAAATCAAATTTACATATTTAAATAAAAATTGAGAAAATCTAAATTCATATATATATATATAATTTGTAATAATAAAAATATGTATGACTTTAAAAGAAATTCATACATGAAAAATATATTATGAATATTTTCAAAAAAATTATTTTTGTTAGTAATATTTATTTTCATAATAAAATAATTTATAAAATAAAAAATTTTATTTTAATATTTTTTAATCAATTTTTTTAACATTAATTAATAATAGTATTAAATATCACCCCAATTTTGGGGTGGATGTCTTAGTATATAAAAGTTATTAATTCAAGCTTTCTTAACTTAAATCACATTAATTATGACAAAAATTCATACATAGAAAGTATATTACAGCAGTTTCCAAAGATAATTATTATTTTCCTTAGTTACTAAAATAATATAAAAAAATCAATCAATCATATTTTTTATATTTAATTAAAGATCTCAAAAAATCCACAAAATTACACATCATCAAAATACATAATAAATCAAAAAGTTAAACGTCGTTTTCAAATATACAATAGTATAGATAGATTACTAAACAGAGCGTTTACTTCTCTAGTTGGCTATCTATTGATAATAGATATTTAAGAATTTTTTCTCAGGGTATATAAACTTGTGGACTCTTTACTTCGACAGGTATAATTTTCCCTTAAATAAACCAAACTGTTGGCCCTTTTACTTTGATGGGTTATAACCACTTTTTATGCATGAAATTCCACCTTGCCCTTGTCTAAAAAACCGTATCCCAATGATAAATACGCCCTTGTCTATAACCACTTTTTATGCCTTGTTTTTTGTGGGCTAGCATAGCAATTACAAGTCAAAAAGGAGGGATAAATATGTCATTTTAATTTACCCAGTTGAAGTGGTTTAAATAGATGCTATTTTTGAGATTACAAATAGTCCACCAAATTCAAGTCTTAACCCGGGGGCTCCAGGGGCTCCAAGTTAATTTCATATTATGTAACTAGAGAAGTAAAAGGCAGTAAATGGTGGTCTAACTACACAACCAACCTTTTACAAGGATAGTAAACGCTCTAATAATTATGCATACTCAATGTGTGTCAAAAAATAAACTATTATTATTAAAATTAATTTTTTTATTAATAAAAATTAAATAATTACTAAATTATGATAACTAAAATTGATATATAATAAGAGTGAAATGACAGAAAATAGAAGAATTCAAAACATCAAAAATGATTTTTATTTGTCCCTCAAACTTAATATAAGTATAAATACATATGTACTTCATGAGCCGGTTATATTTTTTTGCTATTAAAGATAATTATTGTATACTTGTGTAAACTTTATTATTTTTCACAGGGTCAAAGGTTGAAATATTCATCAAAATTTTAAGGAAGTGTATACGCCGCTTAAAAAGTGGTTTTAATTATTTAATGCCTCTTAATTGATATTTATTTCAATACTTAGAAGGTCTTGTCACTTGTGGACTTCTGGTTAGGCATGTAAATGAGTCGAGTCGAGCCGAGCTTTGGCCTTTTTTTGCTGAATCGGTTTCGCGGTGTAAAGGGGTGGCTCGGGCTTGGCTCGCAATGTAACGCCCCAGTTTTTTCAAACCACGAAATCTGAGTTCTTCTGAAAAGAATATTTGATTAGGTGATATATTGTCTACATTATTCGAGGCCATAATAGTCATGTTAGTATTGTCACGGTAATCTCTATCCGCATTCAACCACTCCGTGGCAGTAACATTACCTCAAAATCCGGTATATCAGGTAAACGAGTCACGTGTTAGTTTGAGAAAATTAGGAATTGATCAATTTGATCGGACACTTGGTAAAATTATAAAATTCTAATGCATTAGACTAATTGTAAGATGTGAACTTAAGAAAATGTGCACATTTTATATTTGATCAATACGTGAATTAATTTTCGAACGTGACTTGATTGCTCGATTGTCCCTAATTGATCATCTTGCACAATTTGAGGACCTAATTGCATAAGCTTACTTGGACCAAAATGATCATATTTTATGAAACTTCAACCTAAGTGTAAAACTTATAACTTGAGGGGTTTGGTTGCAAATTGGCATGAATTAACTCTTATATACAAGAGAAGCATGTAGCATTTCACACATCATAGACATGCATTTCCCCCATCTCCCACTCTCTCTCGGTTGATCACTCAAGGAGAAGGAAGTAGGAATTTTCATCCTCCAAGCTTGGAATTTAAGTTATTGAAGTTCAAGAAACCATTTCATAGCATCCTCATCATCTTTTCTTTCATTTGAGGTAGGGATTGAGTAATATGGAATCAAATTCTTGAATTGGTGATTGAGCTAGGGTTGTGGTTTTGTATTGATAACTTGTGAATTGATAATTAGAAGCATGAGCATGAGCTAAGAACTTGAATTTCATACATGATTTGTGACGCCCCGTTCTCAAATCGGTCAGGTAAATTATGTGGTTTAATTTCTAATTGCGTTTAGGATAGAAATAATTTGAATTATGTGAAATAATTGTGATTATGTGTTTTAGTTTGTATTTTGAGATTTTGGGGATTTTGAAATTGAACCGAACTTTTGGGAACCGAAATAATTAAACCAGAAAAACCTTCAACCGAACAGACCAAATAAGAAGAAAGAAAAGAAGAAAGAAGTTCCCAAGCCCTCCACCTTCACAAGTCCGTTTCTCCTTCGTTTCTTCGTTATTTTTCGATCCGAAGTAAGTTCTGGAATCCCCGATCTCCTCTTGCTTTTCACCGATTGCTCTTTTCTTGATTTTGTAGTTTTATTTGATTTTGTGAATGTGATGGAATAGTAAGGGTTTAGTGCATAAATTATGATTATTGGTTCTTGGTTGGATTGGCATGAGGGAGAGCTTCATTTATGTGTTCTAAATGACCTATATGTTGCATTAATTCCATTATTGGTTGGTTGATGGTTGCATTTATTGCATTTCCACATTTGAGCATGAAATGCATTCTTATGGGTTTGTGCATTTTGAGGTTTTGATGCATGAAACTTGCATTATATGTTCCTATTGTTGTTCTTGAGCTTGTGCTTTACTTTGGTTTTGTTGGTAATATGTTGGTGAATTGGGAGTTTTGGTTTGGTGCCCTATTTTCCTGCAACCTTTCTGCCCAGTTTCCAGACCCGAAACGGCCGTTTCAGCCCTTAGTGCATTTTGGAAACGACCGTTTCGGTTAGACGCGATTTTCAAATTTATGAGATACAAACGGCCGTTTGAGTTTTCAGTTTTATTTGAAAACGGCCGTTTGGATTCTTATTTTTGTCACAGAAGATTTTGGAAAGGCCGTTTTTGTTTTGAACTAGTTTTCGAAACGACCTTTCCGGGTACCAAAATTCGTTCCAAAAGGTTTTGAAATGAACGTTTGGATTTTTTTTTAAAATCCTAAATGACCGTTTCGAACCTATCGGGTTCCAGACTTGGCCATCGAAATAGGTCGTTTGCATTCTGAACTGAAACACGAAACGGCCGTTTCGGAGGCCGTTGTAAGAAATTTGATTTTTTTACTTTTGTTGTTCGATTCCTTTGCTCCTGAAACACCTTTATATGTCCTTTTTTTTAGCTTTAATAAGCTATTTTCATGCTTCGCATTTATAGTATGCTATGTTCATGCATGAGGTTGCATTATTGGACATTTATATGTATGATTTTGACTTATTTGGACATGTTTGTACATCTCATGCATATTTCGCATACCATGCGTCTTATTTGGTACATTTTGAGTCTAAGTCTCGGATGTTGTATCCATTTTATTTTTCAGAGCCGAGTCCGAATACCGCCTAGCCAGAGGTTTGGGAGTTCTATTATCCATCCATTTTCCGGTCCGCTTCTCTTGTTATCAGGTGAGGTTTAGGATCTTTTATACTAGTTATCAACCTATGGCCATAATGTGATGACTTATCACCTCGCATGCGAATATATTATATATGTATCTATGTAAGAATGTTTAAACTATAATTATGACCTTATGGATCCATTTATGAGAATTTATGAAATGATATAAGCATGAGTGTATATAAGCTCGGCTTTCTTTTATGTTTATGTTAAGGTTGAGCGAGGTAAGCACTGAAATATGGGAAATGGTATTGGTATGATATGCTGGGCCCCAGGAATTGTGGGTAAGGAGCCCCCATACGGCAAGGGCCATAGGGTTATACCTGTGCATGATTTCTATTCGTAGTACCACACGCGATTCCAGGAGGTTGATGAGGCATGATGCTCCGAGAATGTTGTGGGTTAGCTACCCCTCGTACATATGTATGTCGGCGGAAATGGGTTGATTCCCGATCACCAAGGTGTGGAGGATGGATTAAATGTGAAGTACGTTTTATGTTTTGGTATTTGAGGAGTTTGGGTAGTCCGTACTCGTCGGACCTTTTTTTATGTTTATGTTTGATGGCTTGTGGATTGGGATAGGTTTTCTTTCTATATGATATGTATTTTCTTGAAAATGGATTTGGTTTGCAAAACCCTAGCCCCGGTTCATAAACATCACCTTGATGTGTGCTTTGTTATATAATGTAAGTGTATGGATGTGCGTTAACCCTCTCACTCAGTCTAGCTTTTAGACTGACCCTCTCATTTCCCCTCTTTTAGTGCAGGTTGCTTAAGCTAGGCGGGGGAGTGCGTCATGTGTCATACTTAGCGGTTTAGGTCAAGTTTGCATCATATGTATCTACTTTTGGAATACTTTATATTATGAATTGTTAAGGATTTGTAATATTTGGAGAATATGACTACTTGTATTATTTTGGCCCGTGGGCATTATATATATGTTTTGCATTCATGTAGAGCTTTGCATGCGATCCCTGTTATTGCTTCCGCTATGTTTATGTTTATTTATTTTTTTGCGCGCTCTGTCGTTTTAGCCCCGCTTAGCTTAGTGTGTGAGTGTAGGTCCCCATTCGCTTTGATTTGGATTCATGTAAGGAGGCCCATTTCGTATGTGGATTCGGATCCAAGTATGGGGGATGTGGATGACCCACACTTTGGCGTCATATCATTCTTAAATTATTTGGAGTACGATCATGATCATATATGGGTTTGATGTTGGGAATTTTGATGATCTATGCTTATTTACATGGATTATATGATGCCTAATTGATATTTATGAATTATATACATGTTATATGTTAGTTTTGAGTGAATTCTTGCCTTGGTTTGGTGTTGGAATGGCTTGGGAGCCAATTCCTGTGTGTATCCTATGTTTTCCCCTTATTTTTTGTATTCCAAACGGCTGTTTGGTTTCCTAATTATAACATCAAACGCCCGTTTGGAAACCTACTGCCTTACCCGAGAGCTTCCAAACGCCTATTTCTGATTTCAGTTCATTTTTCAAACGGCTGTTTACCCTCCCTTCTCCAAATGACTTTAAATTTTAACCACAGAAACCTCTTGAAGTCTAGGACATTCTCCAATTGAAATCACCTCAAAAGCTTTTCTGGTTTGTGAGATATAATCAATCTATTTTAGTGTCGCCATTTCACTGAGAATCTGCATTCACCCAACTTCGGGCCTAATCCATTTTCTTCTCGCTTTGAACCATGATTTGTACTATATATTTTTGGAAAGATCTATGAGTCTAGTTTCTCACCCAAAAAAAAATAATTCCAATTTTTAGATCTCAAGATATATCCATTTTCCTACAGCATGCGCATTTTCTAAAACTGCCCGTTTTTACCAAACTTTGCCAAAACCCTTCATATTGCATTCCTTTCACTCCCTTGGCTCCCTATGTGACTTATATGAGTCATATACTTAATTTATTGGTAATTATGCTCTTATTGGACACTCCTTGGTTTTTACTTGCTTAAGTTAATTGTTTGAATCCGAGCTAAATATATGAATTGACTTTGTTTGATTAATTGAGCATATGACACGATATACATTTCATGATATTGCCGTTTATCTTATGTGGTTCATGAGGTCGTGTCTCACACTCATTTGTCCTTCTTGCACAGACTAGCATCCGGGTGACGAGGAGCAGGCTCCATAAGATGTATCCTTGTTTTCTTTTCTACACATGTGATGTTTAATTCTAGTTAAATAGAACCTATACAACCCCTAATTGTGTTTTCGGCCAAAATCATATATTATATTTATTAGTTTTCAAAAAATGTCAAGTATTGCAAAATAACTCTTTCTCAAGGATTGTGCGTGTTCATGATTTGGCGAGTAAACCCAGTATAGCACTGTGGGCCCGAGAGTTAGTGTGTGAGCCAACCGAAAAAACAAGGGTTGATGGGTAACTCATACACTACTGGGATGAACCCTGAATCCACCAGGAAGTTTGGTGGAGGAAGGAATCCCGTGCGTGGGAGTCATGTTCCCGACATACACCATGATCGGATGGTTCGGGCTTTGCAAACCCGACCATCACATGGAGGCAAAAGGTTACCTGAAATTGCTAATTGTGTATTATAATGAATCGCGTGATCACTAATATATTTAATGAATCATTGGTATCATTCACTACTGGGCGTTTGGTTGGAGATTGTCCTCACTCGTTGGGCCACTGATTGATTGCAACTATAATAAATTGCTAAAATTGATGGTTGTAATCTCGGGCAAAGTTCACCTATTTCTTGAACTATTATTATTTCTTTTGCTCAACTTCACCCGAGGTTATAACTTGCTTGTATGTGCGTTTATCTTTATATAACCCCTCACTCAGTCTTCCATAAACTGACACCCCCACCATTTTCAGTCTTTTGCAGGTGCATGCTAGGCGGGAATTAGAGTTGTGGAGTGTCTTTAATTTGTGTCTAGCATAGTCACACATTTTGTTTATTGATGCATATATTATACTTAGCCTCATTATTATTTTTTACACACGTACACCCGAGCGGGGATTCGAACCTCGTACCTCGCCCTTAGGAATGAACCCATTTACCGCTTGGACCAACCCCTGTTGGCATATATATGTATATATATTTGGGATTGGATTAGGGATAAAATGCATAATAGAAAATTATCATAATATATAAAGGATAGTAATATAATTAAGTTAACAAAAATAAAAGATATATTATTTAGAATTAGTTTACTTGGCCATAACTTAGGACAAGACCTGCTAGTGCTATCCTCATTTTAATGCCGTTTATTTGCAAATTTGTGTCGTTAATTAAGTTGTTGCCAATGGGCTGGCTGACTTTATATTTATACCTTTATATGGTCATATAATTACAACCAAAATCGTCAACTTAATGTGCACCTTCTGCAACATAAAGATTAGTGGTTCCAAAAGACAAAAAAGGAAAAATACCTATTTCTAAATGGGTTTGATCTTTAATAGTAAACTAGTGAAAACAATGTGAGTTGCATATTAAATATACGATTTATTTAAATATTTTAAATAATCAAATTATTAAAACAAAAATATTTGAAACATCAATTTT
This sequence comes from Lippia alba, assembly GCA_037834125.1. Lineage (NCBI taxonomy): Eukaryota > Viridiplantae > Streptophyta > Magnoliopsida > Lamiales > Verbenaceae > Lippia > Lippia alba. The sequence continues at coordinate 8,214 of JBBMKE010157101.1, read as the reverse complement.
TTAATTATAAGTATCGTGATGATATCTCAATTAAAATTTAATTTTCAAATAAAAACTCAAATATATAAATAAAAGTTTATAGTTTTAAATTAACACTCTTATAATGCTCAAAATGTTCTAAATATTATTATATCATATGGTGTCGTGTCATGTTTAGGTTGGACAACGTAACATCTTTCACTTGTTAAATTTAAAAATTAATTTATGTTGTATCATATTTGTATTCATGCATCGTAGACACTCACTCATATCACTCATATACAATATATATATGAGCGATTAACATGATTTATTTATTTATATATATATATATAAATAAATCATGTTAATCGCTCATATTTTCTTTTGATTAAATGGGTTTTATTTTAATTTTATTAGTTATCGATCGTAATTTACATAATAAATATTTTTAATAAATTTGATACTTTATATAATAAGTATACAACGTTAATAATAGTTAAACTACGTTCAAAATATAAAAACTATCAAAACTACAAATTGCTCCCATCCAATCGAAAGATCACAAGTACGCTTAAATTCATTCAAATCCAACAAAAATAGTTTAATATGAAAATTTTTACTAATTATGTATCTTTATAAGTCGTTTATATATATATACAAAAAAATTTAATATATGTATATAAAATTTTAACGTTTATTATTTCAATTTATAGCCAAATATTATTTAATAATTATTACTAATTATTTTAATTTAATTTAATTTATAATTTTGAATTAAGAATTTATTTCATTAATTTAAATAAATAAAAAATAAAAAAAAATCAATAATAATCTTATCGAAAATTATGATTAATTCTCAATCGTCATTAATTAACTCTTGTTGATCTATACCATAACATGAATAATGAAACAAATATATAATTTATATTAGCAAAATATATTAACAAAAAACTATTTATTTTATCTTCAATGTTATATATAAGCTCAAACCAACACATGCATAATATACTCATATCATATCCATCCTGTTCGGTATTTACAATAACAGTCAACGGCGCACAGGCCTCAAAATTTCATAACAATATGTGCAACAGTGTTCAAGTATACATTACTATGCATCAATACCAAAATTTGAACGACCAATGCTAGACACGAACTAAGGACTCCAATTCCTGCCTAGCATGTACCTGAAAAAACTGAAATTGGTGGGGCATCAATCTATGGAAGACTGAGTGAGGGGCATAATATATATAAAGGCACATACGTGCAAGTTATAACCTCGGATGAAGTTTTGGAATAACAACAATAATATAAGTTCAATAAGGGATTGATTTTACCCGAGATTACAAATATCAAGTTTATTACTTTATCAAAGTTACAATCAATCAATCCGTGGTCCGGCGAGTAGGGCAATTCTCCAACCACACACCCAGTAGTGAATGACACCAATTGCATTTCAATAAATATGTGATCATGCGATTCATTGCAGTGCACAATTAGCAATTTCATGTAACCGTTTTCCCCCGGGTGATAATCGGGTTTGCAAGACCCAATTATCCAATCATGGTGTACGTCAGGAACATGACTCCCACGTGAGGGATTCCTTTCTTCACCAAACCTCCTGGTGAATTCAGGGTTCTTCCCAATTGGTGAGAGTAGTATATGAGTTACCCGTCAATGCTTGCTTTCCTGGTTGGCTCACACACTAATTCTCGGGCCCGTAGTGCTATACAGAGTTTACTCGCCAAATCATGAACATGAACAATATTTGAGAAATCCATTTTTCAATACTTGACTTTTTTGGAAAGGTAATAGATATAATATATGGTTTTGGCCGAAAACACACTTAAGGGTTGTATTGGTTCTAGGTAGCTAGAATTAAACCTCACCTTTATAGATAAAAACTGAGAATACAGCTCACTGAGCCTGCTCCTCATCGACCGGAAGCTCGTCTGTACAAGAGAGACAAGTGTACATGAGACATGACTCAATATGTACCAATTTATGATGAACGGCAAAATGCAATGAGATGACATAGAATCATGAATGTGGTACACAATAATCTTGTTTTTGCATGAAATGTATCATATAATACCAATTTGGGGTCAATTAAGGCATTTGAACAAAAATGTGAAATTATGAAAACATGTGTAGGTACTAGTGCAGAAAATTTTCAGCATGCGCACATTGTACTCAAATAAGCATAACTCCTTCACCGGAATGAATTTTAATGAACCGAAAAATTTCTAGAAAACTAGACAAACATATCTTTACAACGATTTAAGGCTCAAATTCTAGTTCATTCCGAGTAAATACCAGATTTTGTTTGAATATGACACAAAGCAGAAAATTTCCTGCAACACTTTTTGTGAAAGATGATCGTTGTTCCCTTACCAAATGGAGTCAAAAAAATCTGAAATTTTGCGAAGATACTCATAAAATACCCAGAAATGCACCAGTAAAAGAGTTTTCAAAAATTCCACCGTTAGGTCTCTCTGATCAAGCGAAAACCAAAATCGGAACACAGGGGACAACAGGGGATGTTCTATTTTTCTCGGGGTTCAAATCAAATCGGATTGACACCAATTTTACAGAGAACATCTATACTATATCAAGAATATACATATAAAATAGTTTTGTAAAATTCCAATTTAACAAGCCACAATTCACTATTCTATGACGTAGTCACAATATGGAGAAATTGGAGAATTGACTTGAATATGCACTTTTGCTCTTAGATCACTTAAGCATGCTTTGTTTAACTAGTTCAATCATTAACATAAGTATGATCATAATTCATAGCTCAATTCATAAATAAAAACCTAGGGTTCACACTTACAATTAATCAAGAATTCAATTTTCCCCAAATTTTAACCTATAAATGATCATGATCATATCACCCAAAATATTTAAGATTCAAACATGGAATTGAAGTATTTAGCTCACAATCATGCTTCCAACAACAAATTCCCAAGTTATCACCACTAACTCATAACCCTAGCTTTATGCACAATTCAAGAATTTCCACATAGAATCTCATATACCTCAAGTCAAGAAAGGATGAAGATGAAGATGATGAGATGTGTGACACCCCGTTCTTCGATCGGTAAAGGTACATTATGTGATTTATTTCCTAATTGCGTTTAGGAAGAAATTATTTGATTATGTGAATTAATTGCGCTTCAGAGATTTTGGGAATTTTGGGATCAAGCCTAACTTTTGAAAACCGAAACAATTAAACCGGGGAAAACTTGTACCGAACCCAAAATAAACTGAACCGGTTCACTTATATTCTTGAACCCCATTCATTCTTCCTCATTTTCACCAAATACACTAAGACAAGGGAGAAGAAGAGAGGAGAAGCCATTTTCAAGCTCCAACCTTTGCAAGCATTTTCCCATTTCGTTTCTTTGTCATTTTTAGATCCGAAGTAAGTTCCGGAATCCCCACGATTTCTACTTTCTTTCTACCGGTTGCTTCTTTCTTGGATTATGCATTTTGCTTGAGTTTGAGGCATGTGTTGAATAGTAAGGGTTTGTAACCCAAATTAGGATTTGGTGACTTTGGATTGTTTGGCATGAGTGAGAGCTTCAATTATGTGACCTATATGATCTATGTGTTGCATTCATTGCTTGGTTTTGGTTGGAGATAGCATTTATGGTGCATTGCTTTCATGTGCATTAATTGTGCATCTCTTGGGTTTGCATCATTTGAGCATTTTGAGGCATGGAACTTGATGCATTTTCTTTCTATGTTATTGGCATTGCATATTTTGTTGTTGCGCCTTGTGATTTTTGGGAAATATGTTGGTGTTTTGGGGTTTTGGTTTGTGCCCTGCTGCTGCGTCTGGTTTCTGCCCAGATTTCTAGACCAAAACGGCCGTTTCGGCCTTTAGTGCATTTTGGAAACAGTCGTTTCGGTGAGGCGCGATTTTCAAATTTGTGAGGGCCAAACGACCGTTTGGGATTTGTGAAGAAATTACAAATGGGCATTTGGAATGGCAGACCTGATGCAGTGAGTTTCGAAATGGTTGTTTGGACTTTGCTTTGAAAACCGAAACGGCCGTTTCGATCTCCAAAATTTGTTGTAGATGTCTGGAAGCTGTCGTTTGGAAATTCTTTGTATTTCTGAAACAACCGTTTCCAACCTCTCGGGTTCCAGTTTTGAAGGCCGAAACGACCATTTTCCATTTTTCATCTTTAATAAGCTATTTTCATTCTTCGCATTTTTTGTATGACTTTTTTGTGTATGAGTTTGAATTTTGAGGCAATTATATGTATAATTTGGAAACATTTGAGCATATTTATGCATCTCATGCATGCTTTGCATTCCGCACATCATATTCGGTACATTTTGAGTCTAAGTCTCGGGTTTGTATCCTTTTGTGTTTCAGAGCCAATTCCGGATACTACTGAGCCCGAAGTTTAGGAGATCCCTTGTTCGCTTGCTTCCGGTTCTACTCCCTTTCGTTACAGGTGAGGTTTAGGATATTTGTACTAGTTAAACGACCTATGGCCTATTGGTTATTGATTTCCCAACCCGCATGCGACTATATCTTATATATCTATTTAATACGGTTGTGGACTACTATGAGGGTTTTGACAAAATTGGTATATGAATAGGTGTATTTGAGCTTTATTTTGAAAACCCTTTTTTGTAATTTGTTCCTTTGAGCGAAATGTGCCCTAAAAGATGGGAATTTGGTTTGGTTTGATTTGTTGGGCCCCGAAATTATGGGTAAGGAGCCCCGGTACGACAAGGGTCGTCGAGTTTGACCTATGCCTAATTCCATTTGAGGTATACACGTGCGACTCTAGAGGTTGGGAAGGCGTGTGTACCTTGAGCCTTGGTGAATAACCGGAGATGGCGTATTGTGGGTTCGCAACCCCTTACGTATTTGTATTTATGTAGTGAGGGTTTGATTCCCGAATGCTATGAAGTAGGTGGTTGGATTGTATTTATTATTTAATTTGTGTGATATTTGAGAAGGAGGTGGAAGTCCGTATTCGCCGGACGTTTGTTCGTTTGTTTTGGATAATCATAAATCGAGATAGGAGTTTGATATATGTATTAGACTCTTTTAAAAAGGTTTTGGGTAAAAACCTAGCTCGGTTCATGATCGTCATTTTGCTATTTGCTTTGTATATCTATATTTGGTGTGGGTGTGCGTTAGCCCCCTCACTCAGTCGTGTTGTTTAGACTGACCCTCTCCTTTTCCGACCTTTAGTGTAGGTTTTTGGCTCGAGCTAGGCGGGGAAGTGCGTCTTTGTGACACCCCATTTCTTCACACGTGCAGGTTTGTACCACGTGTGAGTTTAATTACTGTTTTGCATTTATTTTCATATTTAACTGTTGCATTTCATTCATAATTAATTGCTTATTTGATCAACTAACAATTTGAATTATTTGAATTATTTGTTAATCGTGTAAGTGGTAATTTTGTGATTTCGTTTGCTGAGCATGTTTTACATGATCTATTTGAGTTTTGGACTTTTCTGTATGATTTGTATTGGTTTTGGCCTTAGTTTAATTAGTTTTTCGACTCAATTGTCAAGTTTTGCATGTTTAAGGGTCATTTGGTAATTATGACCTTTTTGAGTCCTTAGGTTAATTCTTGAGCTAGGGAACTTGAAATCAAGTTCCGACACCTTCGTTGCGTTCCATTAGGTAAATGGGATTCAACAAGATGAACCACGTATTTTTCTGACCCCGTTTTGACCCTCATATCGATTCGTATATGCCCACGTACAAATACACCCAAGTGGGACCCTTGGCCATACTTTTGGTTGGACTTTTTTCCATTTTCTCTCCCCAATTGCAGAAAATCCCTTTCATTCTCTCTCTCTCTCTAGAGTTATCAGCCAAGAAAGAAAGGAAAGGGAAGCCAAGTCCAAGAACCTCCATTGTTGTTCACCACCCAAGCTCAAGACACCCTCTTCTTGCATTTTCTTTGCTTGGTATGTACATATTTATGATCCTTGCACTTATGTGATCTCATATATGCATCTATTTCATGCTCTACATGTTGGGATCATTGGAATTGCATTTGGAGGGTTTATGAGGAGTTTCGTGGTATATATTGGTACCATGCATTTCTATGTCTCTTGTTGCATTTAATTGCATATTTGGGAGTTATGAATGTGGTTTCTTGAGTTATTTGAGGCATTAATGGCATGGTAGTTGGTGTAGGGACTTGATTCATTTATGAAGATTTTGGGTTTATGAGTTATTGATTGAATTCTTGGTTTATAGCTTCCAATGGTGATGATATGTGTATATATGAATGTTTCGTGAAGGAGTTTGAAGTTTTGAGTTGATTTGAGGCTTGATCACTTGGACCCCTTTCCCCTAACTTAAGCTTTTGCATGTTTTAGTGTGTTGGAAATGTGTATTGGGTACTTTGGTGCATCTTGGCAGAGTTTTGATTTTATTTTAGGCCATTTTTATACAACCTTGCCGGTTGAGGCCATATTTGCGCATTTGTATGTTTCGTTGATGATTTGCGTATAGGAACTTGATCTTTCGATGCTATTTGATGTCTTAGATGTTCTTGAATGAGTTATGTTGATTATGTATGAATTAAGATTGGTTTTGAAGTGTTTAAGCATGCCTAAGTGTTGATTTTTGGCCAAAAATTGCATAAAACGTTTTTGGGCAATCTGGGTGGAACCAACGACCGTTGGAAATTTGGCCTTGATTTCCAACGACCATTGGAATGGCCAAAATTTTCAGGACCTACTGTAAACTTTCAAAGGTCGTTGGAAAATGGGGAAGAAATTCCCAACGACCGTTGGTTTCCTCCAGCCCCACTGGTCGCTTTCTTTCGTCGTTTCTCGTTTCTTAAGCCTTCTAAGCATGTTTTCCACCCCCAATATGATTCCTAACTTGTGATAACATGATTATATGTGTACTAACTTGATTATATTTGAATTTGGAATGATTTTATATGCGCATATTGGAGATATTGTTCATTATGCATTTATGATAAAATATGCATCTCATTGCATTCATATGCATCACCGAGCATCTATTTGGTTCATATTTGAGTCTAAGTCTCGGGTTTGTGTCTCTTTTGTTTCAGCTCCTCCCCCGAAAGTCAAGGAACCCGAGGTTTAGGTGTTCGTTGCCCCTCTACTCCGTTTCTTTTGCCTTTTTTGCTTCAAGGTGAGGGTTAGGTGTATAGATATGAAACCTATGGCCTCAATATGAATTGATTTTGATCCCTGCATGTGATATACTTCTATTATGTATAAATATGAGTGTTTATAATATGAGTTCTATTTGTGAATCACCTTTGATTTTACGAAAATCCTATAAGTATGAAGCATATACGAGTTTTGATTTGAATCCACGTATGTTTCCATTTGAATCTAGCGAGTTTTCCCTGAAAGATGGGACTTTGGTACGATTTCTATGAATTTGGGCCCCGGGATTGTGGGCAAGGGAGACCCGGGACTACCATCGGGGTCGCCGGTTATGACCTCTGTGCATTTTCCATTTGAGACATACGTGCGGTTATAAGGCGTATGATCTTGAGCCCTCGATGAATAACCGGGGAAGGCACTACGTGGGCTAGCTACCCCGTGTGTATATAAATCCCTATAGGTGAAATGGGTTCGCTACCCGATCACCAAGAAGTTGAGGAGGATTGAATTATGATTTGGATCTTATGAATCTAGAAGTTGAAGGATACCCGTTTTCACCGGGTTTTATGTTTCCCTTTGGTAATTGTGAAACGAGTTGGGACTTCTTATATCTATATGTATCCTTTTGTTTCAAAATTTCATTTTGGTTTGCAAAATCCCGACTCGGTTCATAATAGGCCCTTTTGAATCTATGCTTTGCTCTTTATATGTATTTACATGGTGTGTGTAGCCCCTTTACTCAATCAAGTGGGTAGACTGACCCTCGTTTCTTCACTTCTTGCAGTTGCAGGTTCTCGAGCTAGGTGGGGAAGTCTTTGAGTCTTTGTGGTCTTCTTAGTTCAGGTCGAATTTGCATCATATGTATTTACTTTTGATTACACTTATGCTAGTATGTATATGAACTCGATTATGTATATTCTCGATACATGTATCTATTTTGGGCTCGTAGCCATTGTTGATATGATATAATAGCTCTATTTTGGATCCTGAGTTTCTTCTGCATGTATGTTTTATTATTTCTGCGCACTCTGTTCAGGGTTAGCCCCGCTTAGCCTAGTGTGTGCGTGTCTAGGTCTCCGTTCGCTTAGATTCGAGCTCATGTATGGAC
>JBBMKE010156993.1:0-15704 GCA_037834125.1 Lippia alba | reverse complement strand
AGTTTAGTTGTTGTTCTTGTTGGTTGATGTTGACTATATTTCTTTTGTGTGCAGATTGGGAAGTTTGCGAATTTGGATAGCTTGAAGAGAATCGGTCGTCAATGAGGTCCATTTAAATTATGTTGAGATGATGATCATTTTCTAAGTGCTTATGCCGATATTTGTTTGATGTTTTGTGTGAATAATTGAGTTTGTGGTGAATCAGGCATACTATGGTTTTTTTTGAATATATGAGTTAAATATGTGTTTATATATCAACGTGATTAAGTGCTGGATAAGTAGTGTGTTTAGTATCGCTTGATTTGAATTTTTGGGATTTTTTCTGATGCATAAGTCGAAAGTTGCCCAAAATAGGGTCGAGGCCGCGACCGAATTTGCACTATTTTAAGTAGTTACCGCGACCCCCTATTATTCGACAACTCAAAAGTTGGGAAAAACAGGGTCGCAGTCGCGGCCCAAATTGACCTATTTTTAGTAGCGGCCGCGACCCCCTATTAAATGAAAAATCGAAAGTTGGCCAGAATTAGGTCGTGACTGCGACTTGCATTGCACTAAAATAACTAGCGGCCGCGACCTGTCCCAGAATTTGAAAAAAAAATATAAGTCGAGAGTTGGCAATATTAGTGGAGATAGATATAAAACTCTTCTCTAAGTCCGACTTAGTCCCTAAAAAGAGGCATAACTTATCCTGGGAACTATTGGTGCACTGTTTTGGTTGTTTCACAAACAATCACGAGGATATACTAATTACATTTTTCTTATGAGCCGTGCATGTATAAGTAACGTGTTTGTTTGACCAATTAGATCACTTGAGATGAATGATTAACATGAGTACTAATTTTAAGAATTAGTTGATCCTTAATGAATATTTTTAATTGCTCGAGGACTAGCAATCGTTCAAGTGTGGGGGATTTTGTTAAGTCCGTTTTTCGTGTATATTTTGATGAGTGATTTAATGTTTTATTGCATGTTTTGAGCCTAAATACAATTTGTATAATCCTTTTTAGGTACAAAGGATAATGGAGTCAAGCTGTACGAAAAATGAGATAAAATGAGAGAAAACGGACCGAAAAAGAGCTGTCGAACCAAAAGTCGAACTTCAAGAAAAAATGAGGTCACGGGCGCGACCTCATATTGCTGCTTTTATGTCGCGGGCGCGACCTAGTATTTTTGGGAAATTTATAATGAATTTCTGAAGCAATCTCGAAACTTGGCAAATATGAGGTCGCGCCCGCGACCTCATTCAGGGTATTTTCAGTCACGGGCGCGACAAATAATTTTGGTGTATTTTTGCCTGATTTTTCAGGCAAATCTCGAAGGTGGGCTAAAATGGGGTCGCGGGCGCGACCCAAATAAGTTCATTTCTGGTTGCGGCCGCGACCCATGTTGAAAACGCGAGTTTATAAGTTGGTCGCGGTCGCGACCGAAACATACGATATTTTTCAAATGAAGGCAGTTTTCAGTAGTTACGGTCTAACTTTTAAAATAGAGAAAACTTTTCTAGTACTGGAGACATGACAGAATAGAGAGAAGAGAGCAGTTTCAAGGAGAAGAAGAATTCTGGAGGAAATTCTTGAAGACGAAAGTCGACATTTCCAAGAAGTTCTTTTCTGTTTCCATTTATTTCAATTTCTATCAACCAAATACTTCATTTTTAGTTTATGCTTTGAATTTCGTAGAAGTATCTTAGGGTTTGAATGTTTTTACTTTCAAGACTTGTTTGATTACGATTTCCATGTTGAATTCAAAGTTATTGAGTTTTAATATTATGAATTTTAGTTATATCATGAGTACTTAAGTTAATTAGGCATGGGAATGAGTATACATATGCTAGGTGTTTGAAAGAATGCTTGAATGAGTGAATTATCCTTTGAATTTATAAAAATGTGAGCAAATTCATATACGTCGGGTTAGCCATCCGAAGTATATCTTTAAATCAATGTAATTTTGAGAGATTTTGAGTGATTAGGTTGTTTTCATAAAAGTTAGAAGTTAAGAGTTAAAGAAATTCTTTTTTCGGCTATCTTAGTAGACATCTTAAGTTATGCCAAGCCGCTGATTTAAGAGTCTCGTTGTTTTTGTTAATTGATTAATTCTAATTATTGGTCAATTGTGAAAACATTTTCCTAATTGGAGTTAATATGTACCTTGGATTCGACAGAGTCTACGATATAGCTTCGTGGGAAGATTAAAAGGGGTAAATTCACTAACTAAAACATTATTAGAATCCTAGTAGCATGTATCATTCCCTAGCCTATTATTCCCATCTGAATTAATTTGTGAGTTATTTAAGTTTCCATTCTAGCTAATCTTAGTTAATCAACCTCATAATTGTTTTATCTTTAGTCTAATGATAGAAATTGGTATACGAATGATTGTTGACTCACCCTTCCTCGTGGATACGAGCCCCTCGTGCTACAAATTGATTATTACCTTGCACTTGGGCTTTCAATAGAATAAATTTGGTATATCATGTATAAAGAGAAAAATGATATGTTTTGTTGAATTTTGTGGTTTAATTTGTCGAATATTTATGTTTTGGGAATTTTACCAATCATAATTTCGATTTGTTGAGCAAGAAATAGAAAAATGTTTGTAGCACCCCACACGTAGGGATCACATCCCCCGCACCAAGACCCACATCCGGTCACAAAATAATCCGTATCCGAATCCAAATCCTAGAGAACGGGTGACCAAACACACACACTAAGCCAGAATGAGCTAACAAAATAAGACTCCGAGTGCGCGGAAGCTGTAAATTAAAACCAAATAAACATATATACATTCATGCATCAAGGATTCTTACAACATGTACAATGGTCGACGCGGCCTACAAAATTCATGTACAATTAATTCAGGTATTTATGACAATGTGAAGTACAAAATGCGTAGGATTTATGCACTAAGGACCTAGACCCGTAAGTTTACTCGTGCAGACACTTCTCTGCCTAGCTCCCAACAAAAAACCTGCAACTGAAGAAAAGTAAACGGAGGGAATCAGTCAACTGACTGAGTGAGGGGGAAACGCACACCCGCACACTATATACATATAACAAAGCATATATCCAAGGTGGATTCATGAACTGGAAATAGGTTTTACAAGCCAAAACAAACATATTATACATTTTCTAAATCTATATTTCAATTCATAATTCCCATAACTGAACGGAAACAAATGCTCCGCGAGTAAGAGCTTCCAACCTACTCTTTAGAACAGAAATAAAATCGAAATCAGAAACATATCCCACAACACCAGATAATGGAAGAACTTGTTGATCCTAACTATCCATACATATATCAAACCCCCGAGAGGTGGCTAACCTACTACGGGTCCTCCCCGAATAATCAAAGGCATCAAAATATCACGCCTTTCCTAGCTCCCGAGGTCGCACGTGATATTCTGGGTGGAGACTATGCACAGGCTTAACCTCGACTGCCCTATACCGTCCCGAGGGTTCCTTACCCATAGCTCTTTGAATTGACAAACACAGAACCAGAACAGAGCCAATCTTTCATGGCCTAGCTCGCAACGTAAACAGAAACTGAGCAGGAGTAACAGGAAAAGGCTCACCTATGCCTATCTATTATCTTTTCAGTGCAAACTTGTTCCACAAGATCATAAACGTACTAAATCCAACAATTATTTACATATATATATAATAGGTTCACATGCGGGGCAAGAAATTCACATTAAGGCTTTAGGTTGCTTATCTATACAAGGGACCTAGCCTCACCTTGTAGAAAGAAAAAAGTGTAGTGAGCGTGAGAACTTAGGCCCCGGATCCTCTTCTAAAAAGAAACACAAAGAAACCCGAGACTTAGACTCTATATGGATAAGAGACGCATGACAATGAAGAATTATGCATGAGATGCGTTAAATGCATACAAAAGCATATTGAGCCAATTCACAATCAAACGCATATCACATAACATGTTAGAGAAGTATATAAGTCATAAAAGAACCGAGGGAAACGAGCAAATCACGTAAAAGAGCGCAACAAAAGATGCGTGTAAGGGCATTAATGTCGCGGCCACGCGCGGTTTTAGTGTAAATACTGCGCGGCAGTGCGGTATTAATTTCCAAAGGGGTCGAGGATTTCACGCGGCAATGCGAGCTTAAAGCTCAAAAACCGTACGGCCGTGCAGTTATTTTTCTGCCCAAAAATTCCAACTCGAACTTCGCGTGTGGCCCCGCGCTTTTCACGTTCAAAATCCGTGCGGCCCCTGCTTCAGTAAAATGTAATGCAACAGCAAGCCTAAACCCCAAACAACCCACAATAACACCTAAAATTCACCAAAACCAACAAGAATCAAGCAAGGAACATATATATATGCATAAGTAACATGGAAGACAAGAAATGAAGGCAAGAAACACAAACCCCATTCAATGCATTTATGATCAAACATGGCTACAAGTCTTAATGCACCTAATAACCAAAGTCATGCAATGCAATCCATAAATGCATTACCTAGCTTTCATAAATCAAGTCCAAAATCATCCAAATACATTCAAGTGCATGAAATCCACATTATGCTATATGACCTAACTATTCATTCCAATGATCAAATTCATGTATGCAATGAAATTCATGAGAAAGTGATCGGAGGAGAAGTTAGAGGATGTCGTGGGCTTTCCAGAACTTACTTGGGCTCAAAATTTGGCGAAGAAACGAGGGAGATATGATGCTTTAAAGTTGATCAATGGCTTGGCTTGCTCTTGCTCTTGTTCTTGGAAAATTTGGCTAATTATGGGAAAAATGAAGATGAAATTAATGGTTCAAGCCATTTATGGCTGAACTGGTTCGGTTCAAGTGGTATGGGTTCGGTTCTTAGTTTTCTCGGTTTAATTTATTTTGGTTCAAGGTGGTTCCGGGTTTGATTGTCCGACAATTAAATTAAATGAAATGCAATAAAATGCAAATACATTCACATAAATCACATAAATTCAGATAAAATGCATACTTAAATTAAATCATACATTTTAGTTGTCGGCTCAGAAATACAGGGTGTTACAACCTTCTCCCTTCGGAGAACCTAGTCCCGAGGTTCACTCCTCAACCTGAGAACAACTCCGGATACAACTTTCTTATATTTTCCTCGGTCTCCCAAGTAGACTTTTCTGATTTCTGATCTCCCCATAAAACCCAGACCAAGGGAATCTGTCGGTTTCTCAAAGTTTGCATCTTCCAGTCTTGAATCTCGACCGGGTGCCTTACGATCGTCAAATTCGGCTCAAGTTGTACCTCTTCAACTGGGAGTATGGTTGCTTCACCGGAATAGAATTTTCTGAGCTGTGACATATGGAACACGTTGTGAATCCCGGTTAAATTCGGCAGCAAGTCCAACCTGTATGCCACTTCTCCAATTTTCTCAAGATTCTCGAACGACCCTAAATATCTCAGGTTCAACTTCCCTCCTTGACCAATCCAAGAGAATCCCTTCCGCGGAGACGCTTTCAAGAAAACCCGATCTCCTACTTCAAATTCAAGCGGTCTCCTTCTTTTATTGGCATACTTCTCCTGTCTATCCTGAGCTACCTTCATCCTTTGCTGAATAAGCTTCATGTTCGCGGTAGTCTTATCAATCGTCTCTCGAGGTGTTGCTCGCTCGAGCTTACCCTCTTCGGTCGACCGCATATCTTCGATGTCCCAAAATAGAGGCGACCTACACTTCATCTCATAAAGTGCCTCATAGGGAGCCATCTTGATTGAAGCCTGATAACTGTTATTGTAGGCAAACTCGATCAAGGCTAGATGCTTATCCCATTTGTCCTTGAAATCCAGGACACACGACCTTAACAAATCTTCCAAATACCGAATCACCCTCTCTGATTGTCCGTCGGTTTGAGAATGGAAAGACGTGCCAAAATGAAGCTTGGTCCCCAATTTCTTGTGCAATTCTTGCCAGAATTTAGCTGTAAATCTTGGATCTCGATCCGATACAATACTCACGGGCACACCATGCAGCCTCATAATCTCATTACAATAAATCTCGGCTAGTTTAGGAGTCTTGTAAGATATCTTGATTTTAGAAAGTGAGCGTCTTCGTAAATCTGCCGACGATCACCCAAATTCCATCGAATCTTCCCCTAAACCTTGGAAAGCTGGACACAAAGTCCATAGTCACTTGCTCCCACTTCGATTTGGGGATTGAAAGTGGTTGGAGAGTTCCTCCCGATTTTTGGTGCTCAGCCTTCACCATTTGGCACATGAGACACCGTTTCACGAAGTTAGCAACATCCCTTTTCATGCCATTCCACCAATAATATTCCCTTAGATCTCGATACATCTTAGTACCACCAGGGTGAATGGAATATCCTGATCGGTGTGCTTTCTCAAGTACCAACCTCTTGAGCTCTTCTAGCACAAAAACTCGGGCCTTGAATCTAAAGAGACCTGAATTATCTAACCCGAACTTGCTATCTGGATCAGCTCTTGATCGAGCTACTAGTCTCTGAACCTCTGGGTCCGAGCTCTGAGCCTCAATTATCCTCTGTTTCAAGTCAGCTGAACCGAAATATTTGCCAAACGAGCCACTGAAGTCACAACCACTGAATCCTGCCCTAAAGACCCAACACTCAACCCCAAAACACTTGCTTTCCTGCTCAAAGCATCTGTTACAACATTAGCCTTGTCGGGATGGTACTGAATTGTGCAGTCATAATCTTCCAACAACTTCATCCAACGCCTCTGTCTGTTGTTGAGATCTTTCTGTGAGAATAGATACTTCAAGCTCTTGTGATCCGAAAAGATCTCAAACATTGGTCCATAAAGATAGTAGCTCCATTTCAACATGGCAAACACAACCGCCTCAAGCTCTAAGTCATGAGTGGGGTAGTTCCTCTCGTGTTCCTTCAACTTCCTCGATACATAGGTAACCACTTAGCCGTCTTGCATCAACACACATCTGAGGCCTTCCTTAGAAGCGTCTGTATAAACCGAGTAACCTTCGGATCCTTCGGGCAAGGTAAGAACTGGTGCAGAAGTTAAACCCTTCTTCAACTCTCGAAAACTCTTCTCGCACTCGTCTTTCCACTCATACTTTGCGTCCTTCTTGGTTAATCTTGTCAACGGGCTGGCAATCTTGGAGAAATCCTTCACAAGCCTCCTATAATAGCCCGCTAACCCAAGGAAACTTCGCACTTCAGAGGCACTCTTCAGTCTCTCCCACTGAGCCACAGTCTCAATCTTGGAGTGATCGACTTCAATTCCGTAGCCTGAGATTATATGGCCTAGGAATGTGACTCTGTCGACCCAGAACTCGCACTTGCTAAACTTGGCGTAAAGATTGTGCTCTCTCAGAGTCTCCAAAATTATCCTGAGGTGATGAGCATGCTCTTCTTCGGACCTTGAATACACCAAGATGTCGTCTATAAACATCACCATAAACTTGTCGAGGAATTGCCTGACCACTCGGTGCATCATGTCCATGAACACAGCCGGGGCATTCGTCAACCCAAAAGGCATCACCACGAACTCGAAGTGTCCATATTGGGTATTGAAAGCTGTCTTCGGAATATCTTCTTCCCGGATACGGAGTTGGTAATATCCATGCCTTAAATCTAACCTGGAGTAGACTCGGGATCCTTGCAAGAGGTCAAATAACTCCTTGATATGGGGCAAAGGATACTTGTTCTTCACTGTCATTCGATTGAGCTCGCGATAATCTATACACATCCTTAAGGTCCTGTCCTTCTTCTTCACAAACAGGACCGGTGCACCTCACGGAGAGATGCTTGGACGAATGTAACCACAAGCCAGCAACTCTTCTAGTTGTGTTTTTAACTCCTTTAGTTCTGCTGGAGCCATCCGATAGGGTGTCTTAGAGAAAGGCTCCGACCCAGGATAGAGGTCTATTACAAATTCGATGTCCCAGTTAGGTGGTAAGGACCCTAGACTCTCCGGGAAAACATCGACAAAGTCTCTCACGACCTCTGTCTCTTCAAGCTTGGCTTGGTTCTTCGGTTTATTCAGAAGGTAAGCCACAAAGCCTGTCGCGCCGTCCCGGAGGAGCTTACTTGCTTCCATGAAAGACACAAACGGGGTAGTCTTCAACCTCTCACTCGTAAACACCACTGAGCCTAAAAACACATTTTTCTCTCGGCAATCCATAACCGTCCGTTGCGTGAATAACCAGTCCATGCCAAGGATTGCCCCATACTTCTTCATGGGCATCTCTATTAAATCGGCCGGAAATACCCTATCTTCGAAGCAAACCGGACAACTTCTGAATACCTTATCCGTCTCCAACCTACCTCCCAATGGGGAACACACAACATGCACATGCGCAGAGAGTTCAACATGAACAAGCAAGAATGCAACAATATCCCGGGTAATTAGTGAATGCGTGGCCCCGGGATCAAACAATGCATGCAATGAGATGCCATGTATGGTGATCGGTACTTCTACCACCGCGTTCTGATCAATCTCTGCATCCTCCTCTTCGCCCTTAAGGGTGTAAGCACGTGCCTGGATAGCTGGACTCTTCTGGGGACATGTATCTATCGTGTGCTCCGATGATCCACACACATAGCACTTCCCCTGAAGCTTCCAACAATGCTCCACTGGGTGATTGCGCTGACAGTAGGTGCACTTGATGGGAGCCTAAGCAATAGGAGCTAGAGGAGCCGGTGCAGAAAGAGCTGGAACAGCCGCGGGGCCGGTAATATAGGGCTTCTTATTCCCATAGCCTTGGGGACACGAAGCCAGTGAAACAGGTAGTTGAGCAGAAGAAGAAATGGGCCTCTTTCCCAAACCAGATCCGGACCCCGAACCTTGTGAGGAAGTGGGGAAAGGTGGAGGCCTCAATCTTGCCTTTTGGGCCTCAACTTGTATAACCCATCTTGTAACCTTCTCCCAAATACTCACATTCATGGCTTGGAGAGCTACTTGAATCTCGTGTCGAAGCCCGTATAGAAAATATCGAGCTTTGTGAGCATCATTATCGGTGATGTGGGTGGCGTATGGAGAGAGCCTCTCGAACTCCAATAGGTACTCCTCCACCGTCCGATTTCCTTGCTCGAGGTCGGTGAACTTGTGGAGGCATCTTTCTTGGGCTCTTGGGGGTATGTACTTATTTTGGAACTCTTGCACAAACGCCTCCCAAGTGAATTACATCCCCGTCCGTTCAAGTTTCGACCTCATTCCTTTGAGCCAATTTACCGCTTGTCCTTGGATAAAGCGGCTCGTGCATATGGCCGTCTCTTGGGAGTTTTCCGGACATATCTCCCAAATCCCTTTGATCTCCGCAAGCCATTCCTCGGCTTTGATATCATCGCTGCCATACCACTTCGGCAGGTTGTTGCTTCGAAATTCCTTACATTGGGGGACATCGTGACCCGCTTGGTTCCTCTGATTCTGTTGTAATGGGTTCAAGAGGGCTTGTACAATATATTCAGCATTCATAGGATGTGGTGGTGGTGGCTGGTTTAAGTCCAGCGTTTGCTCGCGATCTCTACGTCTCGGAGGCATTCTGAAAAACACAAGTTCAATAATACGTATGCATGTTGATTAGTAAATGTATGAGTATGCAATTAGTAAATTAAACAAGTAACCACATAATCAAATATTCAAGTCACATAATCATATATTCACATAATCACGTAATCACATAATCTTATGCCTCACGACCTAGACAGACCCACACGACACTAGAGCCCAATTTTGCAACCGCGCTCTGATACCACTCAGAGATGTAGCACCGCACACGTAGGGACTATATCCCCCGCACCAAGACACGAATCTGATCACGAAATAATTCGTACCCGAATCCAAATCCTAGCGAATGGGTGACCAAACACACACACTAAGCTAGCCGGAGCTAACAAAACAAGACTCCGAGTGCGCGGAAGCTGTAAATTAAACCCAAATAAACATATATATATTCATGCATCAAGGATTCTTACAACATGTACAATGGCCGATGCGGCCTACAAAATTCATATACGGTTAATTCAGGTATTTATGACAATGTGAAGTACAAAATGTGCAAGATTTATGCACTGAGGACCTAGACCCGTAAGTGTACTCATGCAGACACTTCTCCACCTAGCTCCCGACAAAAGAACCTGCAACTGAAGAAAAGTAAACGGAGGGAATCAGTCAACTGAGTGAGTGAGGGGGCTAACGCACACCCGCACACTATATACATATAACAGAGCATATATCAAAGGGGATTCATGAACCGGAAATAGGTTTTACAAGCCAAAACAAACATATTATACATTTTCTAAATCTATATTCCAATTCATAATTCCCATAACTGAACAGAAATAAATGCTCGGCGAGTACGAGCTTCCAACCTACTCTTCAGAACAAAAATAAAACCGAAATCAGAAACATATCCCACAACACCAGATGATGGAAGAACCTACCGATCCTAACCATCTATACATATATCAGACCTCCGAGAGGTGGCTAACCTACTACGGGTCCTCCCCGGATAACCGGAGGCATCAAAATATCACACCTTCCCTAGCTCCCGAGGTCGCACGTGATATTCTGGGTGGAGACTATGCACAGGCTTAACCACGACTGCCCTATACCGTCCCGAGGGTTCCTTACCCATAGCTCCTTGAGCTCACAAACATAGAACTAGAAACAGAGCCAATCATTCATGGCCTAGCTCGCAACGTAAACAGAAACTGAGCAGGAGGAACTGGAAAAGGCTCACCTGTGCCTATCTATTATCTTTTCAGTGCAAACTTATTCCACAAGATCATAACCATACTAAATCCAACAATTATTTACATATATATATATATAATAGGTTCACATGCGGGGCAAGAAAACGTCACATTAAGGCTTTAGGTCGCTTATCTATACAAGGGTCCTAGCCTCACCTTGTAGAAAGAAAAAAGTGTAGTGAGCGTGAGAACTTAGGCCTCGGGCTCGTCAACCGGATCCTACTCTAAAAAGAAACATAAAGAAACCCGATACTTAGACTCTATATGGACAAAAGACGCACGACAATGAAGAATTATGCATGAGATGCGTTAAATATGCACAAAAGCATATTGAGCCAATTCACAATCAAACGCATATCATATAACATGTTGGAGAAGTATATAACTCATAAAAGAACTGAGGGAAATGAGCAAATCACGTAAAAGAGCGAAACAAAACATGCATGTAAGGGCATTAATGCCGCGCGGCCGCGCGATTTTAGTGTAAATAATGTGCGGCAGTACGGTATTAATTTCCAAAGGGGTCGAGGATTTCGCACGGCCACGCGAGCTTAAAGCTCAAAAACCGCGTGGCTGTGCGGTTATTTTTCTACCCAAAAATTCCAATTCAAACTTCGCAGCGGCCGCGCGCGTTTCACGTTTAAAATCCGCGTGGCCGTACAGCCCCTGCTTCAGCGAAATGTAATGCGACAGCAAGCCTAATCCCCAAATAACCCACAATAACACCTAAAATTCACGAAAACCAACAAGAATCAAGCAAGGAACATATATATATATATACATAAGCAACATGGAAGACAAGAAATGAAGGCAAGAAACACAAACCCCATTCAATGCATTTATGATCAAACATGGATACAAGCCTTAAATGCACCTAACAACCAAAGTCATGCAATGCAATCCATAAATGCATTACCTAGCTCTCATAAATCAAGCCAAAAATCATCCATATGCATTCAAGTGAATGAAACCCACATTATGCTATATGACCTAACTATTCATTCCAATGCTCAAATTCTTGTATGCAATGAAATTCAAGAGAAAGTGATCGGAGGAGAAGTTAGAGGATGTCGTGGGGTTTTCAGAACTTACTTGGGCTCGAAATTTGGCGAAGAAACGAGGGAGATATGATGCTTTGAAGTTGATCAATGGCGTAGCTTGCTCTTGCTCTTGTTCTTGGAAAATTTGGCTAAGTATGGGAAAAATGAAAAAGAAATAAAGGGTTCAAGAAATTTATAGCTAAACCGGTTCAGTTCAAGTGGCATGGGTTCGGTTCTTGGTTTTTTCGGTTTAATTTATTTCGGTTCAAGGTGGTTCCGGGTTTGATTCTCTGACAGTTAAATTAAATGAAATGCAATAAAATGAAAATGCATTCACATAAATCACATAAATTTAGATAAATTACATACTTAAATTAAATTATACATTTTACCTGTCGGCTCAGAAATACGGGGTGTTACAATGTCGATCTAATTATCAATGCTTACAGTAAATGAAATTGTGCTCTAAGTGGTAATGTGGAACTAGTTGCTTGATTTGTCCAATAATGAATTGAAAAAGGGAAAGAATTCAACATAGAACTAAATGTACAGTTTATGGAGTAATGAAGTTGTAATGTGAAACTAACTGCTTGATTTATCTAGTAATGAACTAAAAATGAAAAATAATTCAACATAGAATTTAATGTACAATTTACGGAGTAATGAAGTTGTAATGTGGAACTAACTACTTGATTTGTCTAGTAATAAATTGAAAATGAGAAAGAATTCAATATAGAACTAAGTGTACAGTTTATGGAGTAATGAAGTGGTAATGCGGAACTATCTGTCCTATAATGAATTGAAAAGGGGAAAAAATTCAACGTTGAACTAAACTGACAATTTATGGAGTAATGAAGTGATAATGTAGAACTAACTAGTTGATCTATCCAGTAATGAATTGAAAACGAGAAAAATTTCGACTTAGAATTAAACATACAATTTATTGAGCAATGAACTGTTAATGTGGAACTAATTATTTGATCTATAGAGTAAATTCAGCTGTGACTAATGCTTTTCTAGTATATATGATCAAATGATCTTTATTTTTTCATTAAATATCATCATGTATACGGTATGGAATGATAGTTTATAATCCTATCATGTTGTACTATAATGATGAAGAATAAAATTATGTTTTTAGAAGTAGTATGATCAAACATTGATAGGAAATATGAACGTCGTGGGTTAGTCCTCAAACCACGAACTAGCCTTGTGGAGCGGTTGAGATATTGCTCCCAAGCGGGTAAGTCATCGACCATGAGTGGGGACTGACATGTCATGCATCATAAAAGATAAACGTGTCATGCGAACGTGTAAATTGGTCCACTATGTGTATGACACAAAATCTAACGTGTCACGCCACGTGGCAAGTTCAGTATCGGTCATGTCAACACTAAACCCTACTTTTCGACCTTTTATTACATATACTTTCGGATTCGAAAACACTACGAATATCTGTATTAATTTTTTTTGACACCCAAACACACAGGAAACTAACTAGAATCCCTAACCACAGCGTCCGAAATAAAGGACGGAATATCAGAAGAACCTACGCAGGCCGAAGCCGCATTACGAGCTAAAAGGTGGGTGTGACACCCGGTTCTCCGATCGACTGAACCGGCGCCACGTGTTGATTTCTTTGTGTGATTTAATTGTTTAATTTATTTTTCATGTTACTTTCTTGCCTTTTTCTGTGACTTCGTCCGTTGCAGGGCCCTAATTCTAACTCATTAAGAGTTCAGGGGCCTATTTGCAATTTTCTCTTCTAGGGGTCTTTTGGTTATTTTTCGTTCGGATGAGAGTCCAACCCTTTTGACCCCTCCAGCTTGTTTGGGGCGACAAATGGAGTCCGTAGACTCCGATTTTGCCCAATTCCATCTTCGTTTGAATTCGGATTTAATATCTGGATTCCCGGTCGGCCAATAAGAGTGCACCATTTCTCTCTCTCTCCTCTCAGTCTCTCTCGCTCTGCGCGACAGCAGCAGCAGCACACGCACCTGAGGTGTGATTTCACACACACAAACCCAACTTCTTCGATTCTCGACGGTTTTCGATGAACCATTAGTAGAAATCGAGCATCGCGATGACGCCGAATCAACCGAACAAGAATCGGGACCTGAAACTCACGAGTGGCGAAGTTATAGCTGAAAAATAGCCGCGCGCGGAGGAGTTCGACCCCCGCCACCTTGCCGGCGAATTTCGGCCACTTTCGGCCACCTTCCTGCGACACGCGCCTCGGACCCACAAACTAGACTCCCTCTCGCATCTTCCAGTCACGGCGGCGCCACCAGCAAGTCCCCGACGGCGCCACACGCACCGCCTGAAAGTCGCGCATCGTGACGGGCCACTGTAGCAGCGGCGGAACTCGCAGTTCCGACCACTTTCTCCGGCGACCAAGGGTGGCTTTCCATATTTTCGACCCTCCTGGTTCCATTTCCGACATCAAATCGGGCCGAATCGCGGCAGATGAGGCAGTACGATGATAACAATGGTGTTACGGCTTTGACCCGCGATTCGAGGGCCTTCCGGCGGTTTTTCGACATCACTCCCTTCACAAAAGTGGCTCAGGAGGCCGAGAGCTGGGAGAATCGGCCGCCGGTGGTGAACTGGTGGTGAACCGGCCGTGAACCGGCCTGTATTGCTCCGGCGATATTTTTCGGCAATTGATCAGCGGCTTTCGTAGCCCTCGTTACGAGCTTCGCAATGGTACGTTCGGATTCAATTTCCAATGCGCGGTTTTCGTTTAATTTTATTTTTCGTCTTTGAATTCATATTCATTTTTCTTCAATAGAATTCTGTACGTTTGTTGTTTTCTGAAATTGATTGAGGGTTATTGCTCGTTAGGTCGAGACGTACGATCCTGTCCCTCCGGGGATTTTTTCGGCCACCAGAGGGTGTATTCCGACAGCTGTCAGCCTCGTTCCGGCCACCTCCGGCATCGACATTTTGATGTTTCTTCATTCTTCGGATTCCTTACGTCGTGGTGAGTCCAACGCCACTTACGGTTCGTCAATCGGATGTCCGGTTGATTTTTGGTGAATTTTTGAAGTAATTGTATTTATTTTCGTTAATTGTTTAAATCGTATAATTTGATCTTGTACGTGCGTTGAATGAAATTGTGAGTTGTATTGTATATTGGAAATATGCTATGATGTTCGAAATAAATGATTCATGAATTTAATTGGATTATTTGTTCCGTTTGTGCCACTTTGAACGTTTGAAATGTTGAATTGATCGAAATGTGTTTTGGTTAATGAATTGTTATTGTTGTTGGATTCGTTTCTTGCCACTTGAATCTATGTTGTTGGTAAAATGGATTGTTCTATAATTTTTGGAAATGTTAATTTGGGAAAGCTCGAATTGGTTAAACTATATTATTTGGGAGGACGTTTTTGGCTCTATTAATTTAATTGGAACTTCCTTAATTCAGGTTTAACCACCAAGTAATTTTGAAGTAATTAATTCGAACCTCTTGATCGATAAATGAATTGAATTAGTTTATATAATTTTATTAAGGACTTTTATTTAGGAAATGATTCAATTGTACGCATTTGAATTTATTTGGTGTTGAGCGATTTAATGTGAAACAATATGATTTGTATTTTATTTCTACCTTTCCTATTTGCGTTATTTATGCACATAAATGTATCATATTATGCAATATGAATTTATGGAATTTTATGACAACTTGTTTATGTGAATTGAATATGAATTTGAATTCTGATTACGTGTTTGCATCTTATATGTGTTTAAGCATTGTCGTGCGTCTTAGTTGGTTGTCGTTCAAGTCTGAGTCCTGTTTTGTGTAATCAGCTGTTCAGGGGATCGTCCAGGGTGTATTTGTCAGCTATGTGGGTTTCGTGGGTTGAGTGTTTGGCCCTACACACTCCAGACTCTACTTTCTTGAGGTGAGGTTTTAGGATTTTCTTTTAGTTAAAGCGACCTATGACCCTATGTGCTCGTTTTCAAGCCCGCATGCG
>JBBMKE010156776.1:0-15705 GCA_037834125.1 Lippia alba | reverse complement strand
ATTTATAAATGGTTAATGAAATAGGAGAATCGTGAAGAAGTGCCGTATGTGGAAGAAGTGAGGACAGGTGTGAGATTTCTGAAAAGGTTTTCTGTCGTCATGCACATTTTAAAGCTTTTTCCACTCCGTTTGCGATTATGGCTGCAGCCTGCAGGTAAGATTTCTTCTGTTTTCTGATTTTCTACTTTTTTTCGATTTATTTTTAAATTTGTGGATCTGGAGTTAAATTATTGATCAATTTATGTGGACTGTATATATTATATTGCAATGTGTGTATACTATATTATATTATTTTGGTGTTTAAACACCCTAAAAAAAAAGAAAAAACTATAAAACGTAGAATAAGTTGTTGATCTTTTCCCCAATTAACTTTAAATTATGTATACATAATATATAATTAAGATTTCGAGAACGTCCTTTGTAATTAGATATTATATGATACCGTTGTTGTTTGGTTTGCAAAAAGTTGATATTGCCCTCTCCATTGTTAAAATTCTCAACTGCATCCATAAGAATATGAAATTATGAATACTTGAAATTATTGGAACGTGTTCGAACTTAACCCGATTAAATTAGTTTTATTATAAGTTCTTATACATAAATATTTTGAAATTATTATTTTATTATATCGTATTATATTAAATAAATATCACGTGAAAATTTCAAAAAAGTTTCTACATCACCGCATTTTTATCCCCAATTCCCCATATTCGTATTTGTATACATCACAAATAGCAAGAAATGTGAAATTTACGCATAAGGACCGGACCACAATGCATGCACTTTATTATTGCATTAAAGCCTTTTCTATGTCAACTTATTGCTAAATTCAGATAATACTTTCATGACTAATTAATTAATTCTATAATATAAACTCTTTCGTTTTCATTTAATTACACTAGCATTTTAATTGGATACGAATTAGGCCGTGGCACTATTTTTATTTATACTACTTATATTTGGTACAGCAAGATATTACTAGAAATAGGTTACGTATTGATGCTTCATCAGAATTCCAAATCGTAAGGGAAGTGGGAGTTGCTTTCAAGCGTGACTTGATTCGAAATCATTTCCTCATTGAAGCTGATTTTTTTGAATATAAGCATTTTGTCACTATTATGCACAATATTATTGCATAAATAATTATATTTGTTTATTTTATATTTAGGCCTAATTATAAATACAATTCATCTAAATCAGGAAATTATATTTTAGTTTTTAACTTTTGAACTTCGTTTGTGGTCTGTAATATCAGTTAGGTTTGCTATGTCATTCTAAAAATATTTCCGACTTTTTAAATTTGATTTGTGACTCCAAAGATTATGTTGTTAAATTTATAATTCGTAGAGATCGATTTGTTTATATTTATAAATTTTAGGGATGATTTTCTAATTTTGATCACATATTTAGTTCAACACTCATACGTACCATCTAAGATATAAATGTATTTTTATAAATTCCATAAAGAACCTTAGACCAAATAAGATTTTATAGGGACTAAAATATAATTTTACGATTTAAATGAATTGCATTGTAGTTAAACCTAAAAGTATAGGATTCAAATATAAATAACTCATATATTGCAACACATGCACAAAGAAACTATCAAAACGTGTATTTCAATTATTCTAACGTCATATTAATTCAATTAAAATTTTACGTTTTAAGATTCTAGATTAACAATTATCATTTATATGGAGAATTATACATTGTAATGGTTCAGCCCCGTTCATTGTAATGGGATATGTAACGATTGGAGGTGGACTGATATATCTTAATTTAGTATTATTTAATTAATATTCAAAATGCAATATTATATATAATCTTATGTTTACCTTTTTGCCTTTTGCATTATATTAATTGAAGTAATTAATTAATAATTCCGAAAAAGGATTTAATGATTTGAGATCGCATTAATCATATGAGGGGATTAAATAAAGGTGACAATCTCTCCATTGATTAATGCCGACCACATTATCATGAAAGTTGTTCAAAGTGTACGAGTGAGTGCTGCTGCCTGCATCTGCATGCTAAAGTTTTCTTCTTTCCTCACTTAAATAGTTAAATTCATGCACGTGGCGGGGAATTGCATAAGTCACCTATTTAGTTGCAATATATCGAAAGTATTAGGTATGATGGATTACCATATTTATTTAATTTAATTATATGCTTAATTTTGTATTAGTCAAGTAATATAGATTATTCACATTTATATTAGGTGAGATTAAGTGAATTTAATTCTGTTACTAACATTGATTAACCTCTATTGCGAGTCACTAAAAGTGGATGTGATCAGATGAGATTATACTTCGATTAAATTATAATTCATTGAAAGTAGATGTAATGTAACATAGTATTAACTATAACTCATTAAAATCTAACATATCAAAATAGTATTAACTACAATTTATTGGAGCTTTTTTAGAAACTCAAGTATTAAATATCCAACATTGAAAAATTAGAAGATGTGGGGTTCAATAAATACTAACTAGACAATTCTACATTTAATCGTTAACTTTTGGTGTGAGTTAAATCGGTCGCATTATTCAATAACTGAAGTTTTATTTATAATTTCTTTTTTGTTACAAAAATTGAGCCAGGGAGGCATTTGGCATTTGGCAATTGATGGTGCCCCGACTATAATATATATATATATATATTCGACATATTTTATTGAAATGAGAAAGTTTTTTCTAGGGGGTATTTTTCATGTTTTTGCACCTCGTAGAATTTTAAAATTTTATTTTATTAAATTTGAATCTTATCTTGAATAAAATTCTTGTTGGGAATGCACTTTATTTGTGGCTCCAATAATCTTAGGACGTAGAAAAGGGGCGAATTTGACCTAATCCCCAAAATCAGACAGAGCCCATATGGTAGCAGGGATTATGAGCCAATTATTTTGTATAGTGGCGCTGTAATTGGCTGGATAGATGCTTATGATCTTGACACTTAATATTATTTTTAGAAATCGTTTGGTATGAATATTAGTCTTCCTCTATATGAGTTGTAGAGCTTAATATGCTGTTTGGTATGCAATATGAAGCTTGTCGGGCTTCATTGAGTTAGTATCAGGCCCGACAAAGCTCGTAACTGTTCACACAAATAGTGGCTTTTCTAATACTCGAAAAAAGGAGTTACTAGGTGGTATTGCTACTAACTTTAATTCTGAACATATTTTGTTGCCAATAATTGCCCTTGTTCGTTTGCTCAGTCCAATATATTTGAGCAAAAACTATACCAAACATGATATTAAGCCCATCTTTGTATCACTTATTGGACCTAGTAGACCCGATTAGTACTAAGTGAAATTACCTAAAATTTCATACCAAACGATTTCTTACTATTTCTATCGCGAATCTAATTTACCATGAAATCTCACGACTTCATGCATGATATAGAGGATCTGGTTGAATTCCAACATTTGATGGTAATGGTGCAACCAAATCGAACTAGATTGAGCCTAACGAGCTTGTCATATAATTGTATTTTAAATTCTAGGAAAAAAGAAGTAAAATACTTAATAATCTTTATACTCTAATTGAGTAAATTAATGAATGTTTGAGTATTTTTTTTATGCACTTCCAAATGGGGATTCGAATTCGAGTTATTATCCTAAAAAATGAGTTTTTTAATTATTTGTATCAATACCCGTTAGCGGGCGAATTTGAAGTGACTCAACCTATCATTTGAATTTCTCCCTATGGTCCTCTTTGAAGTGGCCAAGCGCCACAAATTGTTCATGCCTCATTTTCACTGTGGGTATTTATGTACTTTCTTTATTCTTGACGCTTGGCTTAATTGCCGCCTTGAATTTGTTTATTGGTTATAAATGAGGGGAGTCTCGGTCGAACTCCCTACCGTCCTCTTGTCCGTTTAAAAAAGAAGAAAAAAACTTATCATTTGAATTTGGAGCTTCGTCAAATCGGTTTGATTTAGTCTTATCTCAATTAATTTGTGTGTTTGATCTTCAGTTCAACCTATAAAATTATTCTATTTGTTTTGAATTCTAAATTTTAAGCTCAAACTCAACTCCGCTCTACTCGATTTGCTTGCCTAACTAGTGGTTGTAATTATTGATATTTGGTCCCCGTCCATAAACTTGTGCAAATTATTGAATGTTCCCGATGATTGTCTTAAATTCAAAAAATAACACAAACCTATATGTTAATGTAGCAATTAAGTTTCATAACTACCACAAACTCATATCCGTTTTCTAACCCAAAATTTGACTTGTAAAGCGATATATCTTTAGCAATATTCAAATATTAACATTTAACACCATTCATATAAAATTGACCTAATTGCAATAAAGACAACAATAAAGCATAAAAACATAGCCTTTTTTAACTAAAACTGTCACGTACCAAACCCCATTTTTGCAGATCCTTTTCATAAATTATAAAAATAAAAAATCCCATTTTCCCAACTAAATACCTGTTTTATTTCTAAATTTTCGTAGTGCCATATGACGTGAGAGGTGACGCAAGATAATTTAGAAAAACCAAAACTACGCGTATGTGTCCGAATCCAATCAATCCCACATGCATGCATCAAAATCCATCTTTTGTTCGTCGCCCGAAACTCATCTCAATCATTTGTGCCCACATTCGAGATGTCGATCAATTTCTGGTCATTACAGTTTAGAAACGATTTGATGTCGTCCCCAATTGAAACGAGGTTTTTGTTCAAAGTTTGATTGTCAAAACGTAGTGGGGTTGGCTGGAGGATGACTGATTTTGACTTAGTGGACCTGTGTCAGGAATTGGAGTTTAATCTTTAGCGTTTGTGATGATCTCGACATCACTAAGTTTGGTTGATTTAAATATGGTACAACTCTTCTATTAATAGGGAAATAATCTGCATTCGATCCCAATCGCCTCACACCATGCTAGTTGTGTTTCCTGTTATGCCCTGGGCCCAGCGTAGTAAGTTAAAAATGTTTCGGAACACACAAAGTTCTTATGGGTTTAAGAGGTGCTCTCACACGTGTAGTACTTTGGACCTTAGGTTCAAAAGAATGTCATTTTATCACATTCCAAACCCACGAGCTCGTTGGATACGCAAATAGTCTCTGGACTAAAAAAATGTAAACTAAAATTACATCTAAATTATAGTCCGAAATGGATATCTATTATTATTACACTTGGATTCTTTGATTTATATGCATATAATTTTTTAGAATTTCTGATAAGGGCATCACATTTATTATCTCACAGATTTAATGTAAATATGAAAGTGTTGATTGGGGGGGAGGGGGGGTTCTTTCGGCTTTTTCACACAATATCTTTTTTATCAACACCCTGAGCTAATAAGCTCAGTCACCGTTATCAGAGTTGCGTTGAACTTGAATCAAACTTCTTAAAGATTCAAGACAAAGGTCTTGACTGATTTTATAAGCGCAAGTCTGTTAATATCAGTGCTACAACTTTCGTACCAGTCAGTTGATTCTTTCAACCAAACACAATTTCAATACTTGGTGAATGAATATTTGTTCAATGCAACACAAGTCTTTAACCAAGATTTCATTTACACAAAGATCATAACATCCAGTAGCTCAACAAGAGCTCATTCAATAGATCAGATTGGCTCAGTTATGATCAGATCAGTAGCTCAAGCTTTGAGCAAGATAAGTCTCAAACAAGAAAAGAGACTTGTGAACAAGAGACAATGTATTTATAGAGGTTTGGCCCCTAAGGTTATGAAAATACGAACCAAAGAGATTAATCTTCTACCTAAGGTTGTTAAGTTCAGGATTTCAAAGGATCACTTTGATATAAGATAGCTTACAAAATACAACACAAGACGGGGTCCGCCGAGTACAACGACAACACCACCGGTACAATCGAGACCAGGCTCCGGAATTCCCAAGTCTTCACGTATACACTACCCACCAGAACAAACACAATTCTCTATAAGCGTACACAAAAAAATAACTGCTAACAAAGACTTGAAAGAAATCATCTTCTTGTGTTGGAGATCGTCTTCTTTTAAAGGCTCCACAAAGTGATCGTTGCTCCATTCTGAATATTCAAAATGGTTGAGTTCCCAAGGCATTGTATCAGCACTTTCTTTCAATCAAGTGGGAGAGAGAGGGATAGGTTTCTTAGCAGATTAACGTTAGAGTATCCCTGCACAAGTGGATTATTCAAATTAATTTCAATTTTAAATAAAGTAATATTTAATTCCTCACTTTGTTTCAGTGAATGTTCTCATGCAACACTTTTGTTGATCAAATCATAACATTTTGATGTTCTAGAAAGTGTTTTGCAGGTATTATTAATAAGACTAGAGCCTCAGTATTTTATTACAAATAGTACCCGAATGCACTAATTCCCGGTAAATGTAATTGGACGAGTTTGTTAGGGTTTGGATTTCGAGGGGGATTTTTTTTAAGAAACCGACAAAAACAATTGAAGAGTTATTAACCAAAGGCCACCACATATATGAATAACCAAAACCAACAAATGTGAATATACAACTATTCATGATTCAAGGATCAACTAACATATCTAAGGATTTCAAGGACATTAATAATAGTATACAAAATAATGTAAGCTAATTTTGTAATTTGGATTGTAACCTAATCAAGGGAGTCACTAGTCACCAGCTGTGCTTGCTGGAGTTTTAGATCAATTGCATTTCTACAAGCAACAAATTTAAATCAAATGCTTTGTGTACTAGTACAACTTGGGACATTATTGTCATCAATCTTTTAACGCAAGAGGGAAATCACAACATTCATGCAATTATCCCAACAGACCTTCCCACAACTGTAGAAAGCAGCAATCTCCAAACTCGATTTAGGTCCATACACATTTTTGGCTTCCACTTGGTTTTTCTTTCAAAAAGCTACTTTCATCACATAAGAAATTCGGACCAGAACATACTTCTCTTCTCTAACCTTAACCCGTGAAAGAACAGATCTATGTCCTTCTCGCTTGTCCAGAACGCCATCATGCACAATTGATTAATTTCCTTTTTTTTTTGGTGGCAATTGATTAATTTCCTCTCCTCTGAATATGTTAAAATAGACCTGCATATGTACTAAAAGACTACAACCAAATTCAGAAATTTAATCACTCATGTTATTTGGCCAAGAAAGCATTTGTTGTCGTCCTACATACATATAATTCAATTCAGCTGTTCAACAGTGTGCTAGCTAACAAATGTTCGATTTGGCAGAGCAAGCGATAGTTCATAGTTGTGCCTGATTTGAACTTTGAGACCATTTAAGAGATCTTAGGGGATTTGTTAGCGAAGAAATTCATTTAAAAAAAAAAAACAAGGACCTTCATAGAGAATTAAATTATATGACCGCCAACCTCATGTATAATACTAGAAGGGAATATTACATGGTTACTAAGGATGTGAATGCACACGACACGGATAATTACATTCATTTTTCCCCATTAACATGATGTCTTGATTCTATGAACTCATGTAGGTTAAAGGTTCACCATATACGCACAAGAAGAAATAAAGAAATCTAGAAGGTGAACATATTAAAGCAGGAAAATAAGAAATGTGTGTCCCAACATAATTGACTATCATCACTCTTCGAACTCGTGGCTGTGATCTAAGAGGTAATTTGCAGCCAGTTCCTCGTTCTTGTTGCAGGCGAAGAACACCTCCAGTACGAGGGCGCGATCGAAACCCATAGCTTGAAGCTGAAAACGGATCAATAATAAGATCAATATAGGATATAAAAATAATGTTTACCTACCTAGAAGTCTGTAATTACATAAACTTCCCCTCTCAGAGACTAATTTTCAAATGCACCTTTATGGTCATGAGATTAGATCAAACTTGAATATATATATATATATATATGTTTACCATAACTTCAATTATAGCATTATTTAGCTATGTATAATGATATCTGTAAGTTACAGGGAAGGTAAGTGTAATGTCAAAATAGCCAACAGGGGTTGGTCCAAGTGGTTGGAGGGTTGTTTCTCGAAGGCAAGGTCCCAAGTTCAAATCCTTCTAGTCACTTGGGGGGGGGGGGTGTTAAAAATTTAAAAAAAAAAAGTGCAATGTCAAAATAAAGTGGGCGAATCTGAATAAACTGCATGAAGTTACCGGGGAAGGAGTTGCAATATTAGTCCCATATCTTTGAAATTAGACACATTTAGTCCCATTATTGTAAAAAAGTGGCAATTTTAGTCTCATCCGTCAAATTATCAATAATAATGTACTTTTTAGCAGTTAAGTGCAATTTGGAGGAAAAGTTATTGTCCATTAGGTTGTTTTTTGCGGGAGTTTGCTTATTAATACCCATTCTGACACCCTATATCAACTTTGAAGCATTATTCGGAATCACTCTCATTAAGGTATGTGGTGCTAAATTGAGGTATTAATAAGCAAACTCCAACAAAGAAAACCTAACAAACAATAATTTTTCCCCCAAATTGCACTTAACGGCAAAAAAGACACATTTTTCGTCGATTATTTGACGGATGGGACTAAAATTGCAACTTTTTGAAAATAATGGGACTATATGTGTTTAATTTAAAAAATGTGGGACTAAAATTGCAAAAGACCTAATCCTATATGACAAAAAATATAATTTGCTCAAATATCAATTAACTTGTTTAGGTTTCTCCCTAATCTGGACTTTCATTCAAAACTATTAATTCCCTAGTTTTATTTTATCCACTTGAGTGTTGTTCATCTTCTTTCTCTTCTCTGACACCGTCTCTTTAGAACCAAAAATATAATATGCTCAAAAATCAATTAACTTGTTTAGATCTCTCTCTAATCTGGAATTTCATTCAAAAAAATATTAATTCCCTAGTTTTATTTTATCCACTTAGAGTGCTGTTTATCTTCTTTCTCTTCTCTGACCCTTTCTCTTTCGACATTTAAATTACATCGTGCGTGCTCTCAAGTTGCTAGTATTCTAGAAATCACCAAATTCCTTATTAGAAGTTATGTCATATTATCACTTACCCTTTCTATAGCTTCATTTTCCTCTGGTGTAACCTGTATAGTCTGTGGCATAGCTCCGGCAAGCTGCTCCAGAATATTGCTGAAATAACATCAAGAAAAACGACGAATCAGTCCCTTAATATTCGGACTTGCCACAAACACAAGAGCAAGTAGCAAAGTTAGTACCTTTCTCCTCCTTCAATAGGCTCATTAATAAGGCGAAGAAAATCGGCTTGGTGTTCTTGAATCAGTCTAACCAATTGAGGATTTTGCTTGCCTAGTTCCTGAAGCATGGGCTGCAAAATCTGAGGGTTGGCTTGGACCATCGCTCTCAAGGCTTGGAACTGAAGCACAATTATTTGAAACATAAAGAATCGATGAGTTTAAGAAATGATAAACCAAAATTTACAAAAAGTACTAATTTTGTTTCTTACCTGTGGACTGTTACGTAGAAATTCTAGGGTATTAGCACCACCTCCTGCAGCGGCATTAGCCCCCATACTTGGAAAACCCTATAGTAGAGTATTGCAACTTAGTTGCATAAATATTTCCACGAAAACTAGATAAAATTTAAAAAATGAAGAGCTTTTTAAATTTGTAGGCAGTTATAAAAATTCAATGTCATACCCTTGTTAGATACAAATATTACATTGAGCTATCCTGATGAGTTTATAAATTATAATTACATCCCTATTTGACCACATCCAGTCCAATTTTACAGTTAACTTCTAACGTTACCCTTCAGATAGATTTGGTCAAATTTTTTTCTTTCCCATCACTAATTTATGAACTCCGTATGAAGCCTTTCAAACTTTTAAAGAGTTGTAATTAATTTATCTATATATTTTGAGTAATAGTTATATAGAGAAGATAATTGTTATATTTTAGTAAACAATGATGTACTATGAAACTTCACAAAATAATCTGTAGCTAACAGATATAAAAGTAACAAAAAACCTGTGGGAAAAGATTGAGAGGGTTTGCATTTGGTCCAGTTGAAGCTGGTTGAGCTGGTTGCTGAGGCTGAGCAGCAGCAGGCGCATTAGCAGCAGCCTGCCCAGTTGGCACATTGCCAGAAGCAGGTGGAGGCGGAGCAACAGCTGACTCAGGTATCCCCTGAGATATGATCAAACACAATTATGAATACCCTTTTAATATAAGTATCAAAAGACTTTTGAGTGTAAGTCTAAATAGAAGTTTTGGTTTACTTACCGAGTACAAATATTCAACAGCTCTCTCAGGATTGTTAAAAGCAGCACGAAGGGCTCGAACAACTGTGTCTCTGTCCCAAGTCCCACCTCCAATGTCAAGAATCTGCTGGATTGATGCCTCAAGGTTGGAACCTGCAACTAGATTAGATGCAGCACTGCCATACACATCCGAGCTGCAATCACAAAACAAAAATCAAGAATCAAGTGTTCTGAAATAACTAAGCAGGGAAGAGATTTTGGGGGTGTTTGCAAAAAGTTCTGTTTTTGGAGAGGTACAAATAGAAGCCAAAGTTAAAAGAAGTTGGAGTGCTAAAAGTGGTGAGTGTTTGGGAAGAAAATACCAAAAAATCTAAAAAAGAAGTTGAATGTTTTGAAAAACAAGCTAAAAGCACTTTCACTAGACTACACAGACTTCCATTTATGTACGGAAAAAACCGTAGAAGCTAGAACATGAAGCAAGAAGTTGGTCCTCAAATGCTTCTAGCTTCTCTCTCCTTGATATAAGCACTCATTGATTTCAAACACTTGCAAAGTGCGAAAAAAAGAAACCAAGTGGTGAAGTGATCATTTTTAGACTTTGCAAAAACCACATTAATTTCAGAAATCTCAATTTATAGATGCTTACACATCGCTGGAAGGTGGAGCTGGAGCAGCAGCAGGAGCAGGAGCAGGGGCCGGAGCGGGAGCGGGAGCGGGAGCTGGGGCAGCCCTGAGAAGAAGAAAAAATCAAGTAAAATAAGTTAAAAGGAAAATAATTGAGAAACTGCGAAATCCCGAGAAATATCGGAAGGCAAATAAAACTTACACTGGTGGAGGTTGAGTTGTGGATGCTGGAGTTGGTGCCGGTGTGGCGCTTGTTTGTGGGGCCTACAAGAAGCAAGACAGTTAAACTTCTGCTTTTGAAATTGAAGCAGATACCAAAGTTGGAAAGAGGTGTAGCACAAATGTTTTGAGAAAAAAAGAGTTAAAAAGTTTTAAAAAAAGGTGATGCCATTGGAAAAAAAAACATTGCCAAGCACTTTAATTAGACTTAACAAACATTGATTTATTTACGAAAATAACCTCTAGCTGGTTTTTCCAAACACTCGGAGTGCTAAAAAGAAGAAGTGCAGAAGTGCTTCTTTTGTTTGCAAATACACTCTAAATTCATGTCAGCATAGGAAACATTATCATATTTATTCAAATAGAACATTTCCAATAACATGAGTATGAGTACATAGAAAAAGACACCTTGCCACGGTTGAAGAAATCTAGGCTCAAAAAAGAAAGAATTGAGCGCAATAGTTGGTAAGAAAGAAACAAATGGAGATTACTTCATAACTGCCAAATCCTTTTCAGAAAAGTAATGTTTCCCGTTTAAGAGAGGGATGAACATGATAGTAACTCCTTGTCATAAGTGGGAACAAATCACGGAAACATCCAGAACATTAGACACCACCACCATTCATATGCACAGAGTGTTCAACGCAATCAATTTATCAGAACGAACAACTCAAGGAATGTAAGATACTAATAGCAATTTAATTCACAAGTCGACATTCTGATAAGATCGGGGAAGTACAGTTACCTATCCCACAAAGATTGGAATATCATACAAAAAGAAATGGCAAAGAAATCCAGTGTTACTACCTTAGCAGCAGGTGCACTCGATCCTGTTGAGCCTTCACCTGAACTTCCCTTGTTCTACAACAATTTATGCATGACATTACAAACATACGCTTTTTATGGGTTTTTAAGATATAAGAAATCATATAAAAAAGCACAAACCAGCTGCAGTATTAAGATATTTAGGTCCAAGGATAAATAAATGCTTTACGACAATTGCTTCAATAAAAGACAGTAAATGTTTTACCTTGGTAAGCATAATAACAACAAAACTGTTCTCAGCAACTTTATTTTCCTCCAATGTCGTGCCATCTTTAAGAACTTTTCCTTGATGGATAAGCATTTGCTGTCCAGCAGGATAAGTATCTGCTCCTTGTGCGGTTTCTATGGTCTTCTTCACCTCCGCCACCTACCAAATAAAACAAGTAATTGAAATTAATAGAATGTCTCATAATTCAAGGCAGAAAGCGCGCCAATAAAACAGTATGTTCAAAGAAGAGAAAGATATAACACGTGTAACAATTTGCGGCTTTCATGTGTTGGAACAACCGATATAAAAGCCTACTAACTCACTATACAACAAACATAAAGAAAGAAGTAATTCGCCATTACTTTGTTATATATTAGGAGAAATCACTAATTTATTAATGCATTCCATGAAAAGATCACATTTTGATCTGTATTCCTGAAGAGAAACATAGATACTTATTTCCACGTAAGTCTAAATTGTTTGTCGAACCATAAAACATGTTTAACTGTATTTCTCAGGCTATTAACATCCTATAGAGTTCAATTCTGGTTTGTCTATTTATCACTTGCAAGTAAGCTAAAGTGAAACAATCATCCGCAAGCTGACATTTTCGGGGGTTTCGTTACTACTAAAGTTCTAGGGTTAAATTCGATCATCCCATACAAGACGCACAATGCACCATAACCACTCATAAACAACTAACAATGCCCAACATGAAATTGACAGATTCTTAATCAGAATTCGAAGATACACATCAAATCACGAAAGACAGAACAATTCTTAGCATCCTAATCTTATCGAACAAAGTATATACACTCCCCCAACTGACAAAAGGATCAAAACCTTAGGAAGACACGAAAATCCCCAAAATTCCAACATAAATTGAACCAACTCATACATAACCCCCAGTCCTGATCCAACTACGTAAATCCCCCAAACAACATACGACCTCAAAAACAACGACCCAGGCAAATTCAGGTATAAATTCATGTAAAATTCAATAAACACCAAAAAAAAAATTATTCAAACAAAAACAAAATCAACAACTAAAACGAACCGTGTCCTCAGGTTTCACTTCGATTTCGAAGTGAGTACCCTTGAGAGTCTTCACGAAGATCTTCATCGTCACGATTTCTTCACTTTTCTGCGGCGATTGCGAAATTGGATCGGAGAGATATTGATGAGGAAGAAGAAGAAGAGTACAGAAAACCCGACGGTGCAAGTAAGGAATTAATTATTTATTTATTTTATTATATTTTGCGAAATTATTAATTGGAGATAAAACACGCGCTTACGCGACCGTGTGCCTTAAATATGATTATCTAGCTTGCGTGATTGGCTCGTGATCGACACTCTTGTTAGTAGCGCGTAGAATTCGGTGAATTGATGAGAATAAAAGGTAGCTAGATTTTTGTCCTGGAAGGGTTTGGAGACTCGAAAGGATTTAAGTGATGTTTATCTTAGGTGTGGATTTTTAATTATGGGCCTGGGGAAGTGGGATTGGGCCGGCCCAACTGAGGAATGGGCCCAAAAACCAAGTAGAGTGATCCAAAATTTGAACCCATTACACAATTAAACCCACTACATAATGTCACCGCTCACAATTGATAAATTTTTATTTTTTCTTTTAAAGAGCAGGCAAAGCAGCCGTGGGGTTTTAAGTGTACAAATGAATGTTCATGATCCGATCCTCCCATTATAAATACTACTCATACAAGAGTGTCCACAAAATAAAAAAATGACAAAATACAACTTGTGGAGAAAAATCAAAATAATAGTGAAATGATTAGGGGCTTATCTGGGCAGTGGCCACGACACACTGTTGTGGTGTAAAATGATAAATGATTCGTCTCACATTTTTTTTTTAAAAATAAAACCCCCATTAATATTATTTTTCTTAAAAGACTGCAATGAGAATTGGTTAAGCACTAGGGAAAAATATATATTTTTAAATTTTGGTTTAAACTTTACCTGAATACACACTGTTATATTTTTTTTATTGAAGTTTATCCGTAATATTGAGAACAATTATTGTAAATTCGTAATAACTATATCAGATTTACTTTAGTACTTCTAGATACCTTTGTTAGTTATTTTTACAAGAGTCTTGTTTACTTGAGATGTCCTTTATTCCTATACTTCTTGGCAGACTTGTTTTTAATCAATTCGACGGTTGTGTTGTTCACTTGTTTGTTTGGTCTCATTCTCTAACGCGAGTTGGACTGTTATGCCCTTATGAGAATGGGTTATATCGGTTATAATCTTGTTTTCACTAAAACATTAACCACAACATGTTTGTTAATCAAGGAAAATCGTATCATTAATATAATGGTTATTATTACTGTTAAATGATGTAATTATTATTTTAATTATATTTAACTAAACATTTTGTCTTCCGTGTTTGATGACACAACTATGAAGGTTTTGTGTTAGAATATCTAACAACACAATTATAATTTATAGGAAGAAATTAGTGATTCGATCCCACTCGAGTTTATTATTATTATCAATATTTTGAAAATAAATATATCAAAAGATCTTGTTCTGTAGTTAAATGATTTGTCTCTACTCCAATACATGTTATCATTATCAATATCCCAAAAATAAATATAGCCAAAAGAATTCAATCGACATTATCATCATCATCTTACAATACACCTCATACAATTCCTTTTTTTAAAAGCAAAATACTAATGCATAAAATTCTCATACAATAATTTATAAATAGTCCAAAATTTCAAAATCAACAAAGAAATTATATTCCCACTTCCCACGCTATCCACGAGAGCTGCAAACCGCACGCACAAATTGTGACAAAAAGTAAAAATGCATGAAAACTACAACGTTCTTTCGGTGCTTTCATACAAATATGATACCTTTCTCTAACTTTACTTTCTATGGAATTTTTTTTCCTTATATAATCTCCTTTATTCTCCTCTTTTTTACCTGGAATCTCCACGAATTTTACTTTGCACCTTTTGAAAGAAATATAGTTTACTTTTTCGGTGAATAAAAACCAAAACAAATCACATTTTGAGATAATGGCAGCCTAATTTGTATGGATTTGACCTAAATCCAATTTAGTTCGTACGGATTTGGCCTAAACCTATTTCGAGTTCGAGCTATAATTCTTCTTGCGTAGGAGAGATTGTTTTTGATGTGTTATAAATCACATTTGTTTGTTTAGGAATTTGTCCCCATTTCCTTCGGAAGATTACATTTTTTTTAACTCAGACCCTCAAAGTGGAATATTATTGAATATCAAAAAATAATAATAATAAAAATACAAGAAATAACATGAAAATTAACGCAGGTCGAATCCGCAATTTTAAGAAATTTGTGAGCTATTATATTAGCACCACGTTTAATAAAAAAACCAAACTCCTTTAAGTTGAAGTTCCGATCTAGGTGAAGTTCCGCATCCACCTTTTCTCATGATTGCAAAGAACACTTTGTCCTACAGCAATCGGCCAAAAAATTCCCTCGAAGAATCGCATAAAATATTTAAATAATAAAAAACATATAAAGACAGTGGCTAAACTTTTATACGGAAGGGACAATAAAACTTGATGGTGTCGGAATCGGTATAGGGTTAAATCAACACCAAATCATTCTCTGTTTGTGAGTTAAGGGGAAGACCATCATAGGCGTTGAGCCTCAGGAACTGGGTTCCCGTTGAGCGTGGATTCTACCAGCTAGGGTAAC
>JBBMKE010156666.1:0-15710 GCA_037834125.1 Lippia alba | reverse complement strand
AGCCGGCGGCTGAAACCTCCGCTTAGTCACTCTGGTCGGCTCCAGGCCAGACCCAACAAGGTGCGGGAAATTAAGCCGAGCTCGCGAGCCACGCAGCTCAAAAGCGGCTCGGTCGTAAGCCAAAGCCGCCTCCTCCGGCGTCTCATATGTCCCCAGCCACATTCTCGACCCTCTCTTCGCCGGATCCCTTATCTCCGCCGCGAACTTCCCCCACGGCCTCCGCCGCACGCCTCTGTACCGCCGCCACTCAATTGGCGGAGGCGCCGCGGCCTCAACACCCTTCGTCGACGCCGCTTCGGCCCCGGCTATATCACCATTATTTTTACACGATGGCTCCTCATGAACTGTTTGCGGCGAATAGCCACCGTTGACTCCGCTGACTGTACTGGTGGTCGGACTGCAGAGAAAATCTACTGTAAAATCAAGGTCGTTTAGAAGATAGTTTTCGAGGGAGTGAAGAAAAGCTAAATCAAAGTCGCCGGAATTCTGGGCTTCCATGTTAATTGTGGTTAACTAGTTGAGATGATTTTTGCGAGGGTTGTGTTTAGTGAGTCCTTGATTTATATGAGAGAAATCTTTGCAGTTCTGCATAAACTATTTCAAGCGTGTTGTACTTCTAAGAAGTTTCATTTCCTTTTTCCATTCTTAGAGACTGGATTTGGAGATTATAATATACTTTTGATCACGTTGGATTTTATACAATTATTTTATTCTTTCACCTAATTGATTATGTTCGTTAGTGCCAAGGCAGCGATCGTGATGTATTCAATGTTTTTTAAAATATTATTTTATGTATAATTTGTACATATTTATGTGATAAATTTATGAACAATTCTATACTATTCTATTTGTAATTCATATTGTATTATGTTTATATTATCATAGGAAAAATTATATCTGATTACCCTGTATTTAGGTCTAATTACAATCTAGTCGACGATTTTTAAAAAATTACATTTTAATCCCTATAATTTTGTTTGATCTGAGGTCCCTTAATAGAATTTGTAAAAGTATATTTATACCCCTGATGGTTTTATGAGTGTTACATTGAATATATGACCAAAATTATAAAATCATAAAGTTTACAAAAATAACAAAACGATCTCTACAAAATATGATTTTAACAACAAATCAGGGGCATTTTGGGAATGACATAACGGAACCCGAGGAACCACAAATGGTTCTCAAAAGTTAGGGACTAATTTGTAATTTTCTGAAAATCGTGGACTAGGTTGTAATTAGGCCTAAATACAGGGTAGTTAGATATAATTTTTCCTATTATCATATCAAATATTATAGAGTAGTGGTTTATAAAATTGGAAATGTTTTATAATAATTAATTCACGTAAGGGAAATGTGGCTAATTAATTATGTTGGTTTGAGTTTAATTAATAAAGGAGCATTAGTACAGTATTGCGAGCGTGGAAATGTTTGCAAGATCTTGTCCATACCTGAAAAAGGTGCACAGATGACGTGAATGGGAGAACCTTATGTTTCAAGAATATTTATGAATTAATATTATCATGGGAAAACACAATTGAATTTGTTTCCAGGAAGTACCCAGTTAGATGGATGTTGTATGTTGATTGTTGAAGATTTATAATAATTGGATTTTTTTTTTCTTATTTAGATTCGTGATCAGATTAACATTATTCTAATTGGCTAATTTCATTGAATATTGAGATTTTGAGTTGTTTTCTTTGCCTATTGTACGAGTTAATTGAATCATTAGTCATATGTACGCACCAGTTTTTATAGTTAAATTATATATAGTTAAATTATATGAACACGGACAAAAATATATAAATCATATACGATATAAATGCGTTGATATAAATTTTTTAAAAAATTATTGTGTGTTGAGTATCCGACACAATAAAATACAATAAAATAAAATAAAATTTTAAGCAGAGTTTTCTAGATGAGAGTATTCTAGAATTATTTTACATTTTCTTCTTATTTTTAATATCTTTTCAATTTGTGAATGTGATTTTCAAAGTTGATTACTTGCAATTTATTCTAATTAATAAACAAACGAAAATTTGAAATGTCTAAAAATTGAAAACTAAAATCGTATATTGCGTACAGATTATTGTTTATAAATTACAAAAATAATATTGTACGGAATACAATTTTTTTTAAAAAATTATGGAAGTAA
The DNA here is from genome assembly GCA_037834125.1 of Lippia alba. NCBI lineage: Eukaryota > Viridiplantae > Streptophyta > Magnoliopsida > Lamiales > Verbenaceae > Lippia > Lippia alba. The sequence continues at coordinate 13,552 of JBBMKE010156666.1, read as the reverse complement.
AAATTAAAAATAACTCTTAATTGTTCCCCGCATCTTCCACTTGGCACGATTATTTTTTTTTTGGAAAACCGGTCGAGGCGACCGCGAGGTTTTTACGCGAGGTCCTCACCTCCTTTATTGATCACCGAAAGAGAATAAATACAATGCAAAGCAATCCATGGATCTAACATACTAAAAAATCCATGGATCTAACGTACTAAAATATGTGAAATGCCTACCCCTAGTGAAATCTTTGTAATTGGGGCACATCAAAGCATAAATATTACAATTAGCAAAAACGTTGCTCTTTTCCTGCAGTCTTCTCCATCTCTGGAAGGAAATACCGCCAAGCCCTCTTCTCCATCTCAGCAAGACAGTATCACAAAGATGACCCCTGATACCAAAGTCCTTGGCGTCCTTGGGATTCTTAACCATGAAATTCGGTGTCGAAATAGTGAAGCCGTCAATTACATAGTTGCATGCTATCCCCGAAGGAAATTCCTCTTGAGAACAGCAAAATCCCGCATGTCTGTATAGTCCTGCATCCAAGAAATCACTTTTCTCGCCCACATGGGGTCAAGCATGTTATGAAGGCAGAGATAAATGTACGAAGAATAAACATCAAAACAGGTCATTAAAACAAACCAATTAGTGTAACCTTGCCAATAATGTTGGTGGAATAACTTGCATCTTTCAGCGCAGGCATGAGCCACTTGAGACTTCATTTCTTCCTTTGACATATTCATCTTATTCTTAAACTGGCGAGACCCCATTGATCAATCCTTATTATTCCACGTATCCGACTTCCCATGGCTTCTTCCGGGAAAGACCATGAGCCCTGATGTAGTGCACCTTCCTTTGCAAGCCAGTCAGCCGCCATATTTCCTTCATGGAACATGTGGGTTAACTGGACGCCAATATTTTTGGAGATCAACTGAAACTCTGAGATCATTTTTTGTAGTCTCCATTCACCTGCACTTCCTCTTTTTACCATGTCTATAATCACTTTTGCGTCTATTTCCGCCCATATATCATGAAACCCCATATTTGCAGCTATCTTAACACCCCTTAACAGAGCTGCCAGCTCCACGTACGTGTTCGAAGCGACGCCAATTCCTTCTGAGATTGCAGCTAGCACCCTCCCTTTATGATCACGTAGTATCAGTCCAATCCCAGCGTTTCCCGGGTTTCCCAGGGATGAACCGTCTGTATTCAGCTTGATATGATTAAGGCGAGGCTTAATCCACTTCACTATCCTGATATTTTTCTCTTTTCTTAGCTCGATAGTGACACCCATTATCTGTGCTATATCACAGTCCCCTCTCCAATCACTCCTGTGAAGTTTTCCCGAATGTTGCATTAAGTTTAGGTATCGTAATACCTGCCTTTTGATGTTGTAAAATGTGAAACTTGTTCCTTAGTGCTTTCTCCTATTTCTCTCTGTCCAAATAAACCATAAAATCAGGCAAGGTACTATCAATCTAACGTGCCTTTTTTGACTAAACGGAGATGAAGACATCCAAGCATTAAGCACAACATGTATCAACTCCGTCTCTGGGACCTGCACATGAAACATATTGTTAAAGAAAGTCCAAACCTCTTTAGCTTTGTTGATGTTAATAAACAAATGACTAAGAGTTTCCTCATTGTCACAACAGGTACACTTTGAAGGGAATATCATCCCTTTGCGATGTAATCGCTCATCTACCGGGATCCAATCATGCATAAGTCTCTAGAGGAAGACCATAATTGTAGGAGTGAGGTTGATCGACCAAAGGGGTTTGAGAGTGGTCGAAAACGGACTAGAAGTCCTTATTTTTTCCCAAGCAGCTTTGTAAGAAAATTTCCATCCTTGCTGCAATTCCAAAGGCCTTTATCTTCTTGCTTAGCTTGAATTGGTGTTTCCATGATTTCGTTGACCATCTCCTCATCACATATCTGCATTAAACTGTCTCTATCCCAAACACCATTATTAATGAAATCCCGGAGCTGTAACTTCTGACATGGACCTATAATTCTCTCGGAAATGGGCTTCCCGTTTAGCCACGAGTCTTCCCAAAAGTCCATTTGTCCAACCCCGATGCTCCAGAAGATATCAGGTTCCACCCATCTTCTCACCTTGCACAATCTCTGCCAAGTTGCGGAATGATACGGCGCCACATGCGCATATTTAGGGTGCTGAATCTTGCAATATCTGTCTCATGTATCTGGACCAAAGAGAATTGTTTGTTCTCATAACATCATTATGAGAACAAATGCATAAAATCATTATTTCGATCAACATTTTAAAATAAAGTATGTAATGAAAATAATCATTATATACGTTAATAAATAGATGGATAGATAGTGTCCTTCAAATGCATAGATTCAGATTAAAATAATTCTTTAAATTAAATATAAAAGAGGTAATGAACGACTCTGTGTGTGTCATTTTGCAAAATCATGAACATATATTTTAAGTTTAAATCTGACAAATGCTGAAATGGAAATTTTGCTTTTTAATTTGGCTTTACATATCTTTTAATCCCATTTTCAAGCTAGCGTCTTATCTTATACACAAACGAAGTCATTTAGTTCATATTTTTTTAATATAGTTATAGGAATTTATAACAAATATACAAAGAATGACAAAAATAATAGGAAAATCACATGAAAGCCTTTCTCATTTACTAATACACAATGTTGATCATCTCAAATGCAAATAATTTTAAAATGATCATTTATTGTGTGGTGTCGGATACTTTATCAAGTATTTTTTCCGTAAAAAGTTTTAATATAAATTCATATAACTGTATTCATATCTTATCGTGTTTATATTTATAGATCCTATATAGTCAATCATAGTAGAAGATCAGAGTTTTATAATATGCATTAGGTAACCCTATTTATACTTTCAAAAACAATCTTCAACTTGCTAGTAGTTTTATCAGTCAAATTAAAAATTAATTTAATAAGAGCACAAATAATATTTCGTATTTATGCGTATGATCATTAATAAAAATAAAAATTTTAACTAATCAAATAACAAATATAATTGGATGATGACACTCAATAATAAGCCCAATTTATACCAAGTACAGTCATTTTCATTTTCTTTTCAGGAACATTAAATATGGTGAAATCCAAACTCGGGTCATGATCAGCTAAATTACGCCGCCGCTTAGTCGCCGGACACGGCTCCACGCCGGACCCAACAAGGTGACAGAAATTAATCCGAGCCCGTGCACCGTGCAGAGCGAAAGCTGCTCGGTCGTAAGCCAAGGCCGCCTCTTCTGGCGTCTCATATGTCCCCAGCCACATTCTCAACCCTTTCTTCGCTGGATCTCTTATCTCCGCCGCGAACTTCCCCCACGGACGCCGCCTCACGCCTCTGTATCGCCGCCACTCAACAGGCGCCGCCGCCTCAACACCCTTCTCTGGTGCTTCTTCAGCCCCTCCAGTACTATCATGTTCATCAGTATAGTCACACAATAGTTCATCAAGCATTTGTGACGAATATTCGTCGTCGTGGCTGACTGTACTGGTTGGACTTGGAGTACTGTGGAGAAAATCTTGAGGAAATTCGGAGTCACCAAGAAGATAATTTTGTAGAGCGTGGAGGAAATCTAGATCAAAATCTGATATATTTTGTGATTCCATTTTAAAGAAGAAATATTTAAAGAAAATTAATCTTCCCAAATATGGCTGATTAGTGATTTGAATTCTTACTCAATGTTTTCAATGTTGTATGCATCTGTTCCATCACTTCCACACACATATATATACAGACGGAGAGGGGGCATGAGAAAGAAAGCCCGTCAATTTGAATTTCTCGGAAGTTTCAATTTTTCTAAAGTTTTAATTTTATCACGTTGAATTGAACTACAGTATGTGTGTCTACTAATACCAAGAAAGATGCTATCTGAAAAATAAATTATTTTATGTAGTAGGCCCAATAAATGGAATTTTTATAATAATCTTTCTCAAAATATTACTTCATGTATGGTCAGCTGCATGTGGGGATTTAATATATATATATATTCATAAAGCATGGGGAACCATACTCTTATCTTGGGAATATTTGAAGTAATAATTACCAGGGCATACACGTTTCTTAAAGGAAGAATCGCAGGATGTTTCACAAATACTTCCCTAAATTGTGGCATAGCTACTGAACTTTCCAGGCTGTAGCATCTAGCAACCTTTTTATGCAAAAATGATTGAGGGGATTAGGATTATGCTCAGCTCTGCAAATCTGAATTAAGTATACTACGACACAATATAATTGTCCCCCCTCACAACCATGTGGTTCCGCCACTGGATTTATCAATGTATAAACACTTTTAAATATATTAGTGACAACAATGTGCATTGCACATAATTAAGTATAAGATTTATCTAAATATTTTTAATAATTAAATTATAAAAAATTAGTTATATAAAACATTAATATTTTAATTTTAAATATAATAATAGGACATCAATTGAAATTTAATGTTTGATGGATAATCTCACTATATATATATATATATATATATATTCTTAAACTAACACTCACATATGATGTACAAATACATTAAAATATTATTTTAGTATATCGTATTATATTCGTGTCGGATACCATGTCTGGCATTTCTCACTTGTTAAATTTAAAAACTAATTTACATTGTATCATATAATCCATGCACTATATACACTCAGTTACTCACTCATATATAAAAATAATAGTTTAGGATGCAAACGCAGACTTTTTATAGTTCAGGATGCAAAGTGTAAAAACGACCATATTACAGGACGTTAAAAAATTTTATCCTTATTTTTTATTATATACTTAGTTTGATTTGTAAAGTCATTCTTATTTTCTTTGGATTAGTGAGTCTTGTTTTATTTTATAAGTTATTCTAATTTTCAAAAACAAACATTTTTAACGAATTTATTGTTTTAGAATAAATATATAGTGTTAATGACATTTTAAACTCAGTCTAAAATATAAAAATTATAGCTTATACTCGGCATTTAAAACTATAAATTAATATTGCTAATATGTATTAATTATTGATTTATTAAATATAACATAAAAGGGCAAATTACATTTGAATACCCTCAGGTTTGGCTTAATTACAATGTAGTTCCTATTCTTTCGGCTATTATCATATAATTCCGGTATTGTTTCCATTTGCGGTCCTAAACGCCGTTAGGGTTCCTTCTAAGGTCCCTAAACGACCTAATTTAAATTTAGCTAGAAATTACAAATGCATCCCTCATTGTATTATTATGTTACAATACGATCCCTATATTAAGTTAAAATTACATATTGGTCCCTGAGAAGTGAGAACCTTAACGGCGTTTAGGGAATTTAATTTGAAATCATACCTCAGGGATTATATATATGGTAATAATTGAAAGAATAAGGATTGCTTTGTAATTAGGTCAAATCTAAGGGTACTCAGATGTAATTCACCCTAATATAAAATTAGTATTAATACTATGCATTAATTATTTTATAGGTTATAATAAGTTCCCAAAAAACTTCTTAATTTCATACACGATTTTTATCTTAACACCCCCCCCCCTCTCTCTCTGATCTCTCTCTCTCTGCTAGTAATGATTTATTTCTTAAATATAATCATTTATGTGAATAAATTACAATATGTATCTCACTTAATAATTTTTAAAATTTTTATCATTCACTCTAATATAATTTTATTAAATTTATATGGACCAACAAAATTTTAGTCTAACAGAATGTAGTACAACCTAAAGCACACACAAATCCTACAATAAGGGTGCTACATTGAATGCGTATCTCATAATTTGACTCTAAGTAATACTTTCAAACTAATTGTTGGGATGCTTTGAATTATGATTCTTCTTCAATGGAATACCGTATGTTTGCCATTAAATACCTCTTGATGGTCTGACATACGGCCTCAGAAGTCGACATTCATCCATGCTAAGGTCTTCGATAGTATTTTGGCTCGTAACATCTATCAACCTCTCGACCAATGGTCTGATCGATAAGGTTTCTTTTTTATTTTATGTTCAACATTTTGGCCTTTAGGCTTTGACAATTTACCAGTATAGCAGTTGGATTGACCTTATGATCTCTCACACGTTAGTCAGTTTAGAAGTTGCCTAAATCTTTTACAAAAATTCTTTATATGTACTTTTAGTATCTTTTTTTTTTCTCTCTATTTTATATTCTTATTATTCTTTAGTATTCTTTTTATGTTTTTTCTCCATTAATTTTAAGACATAATTCAGTTTATGATTTTGTAATCATATGTATGATACTGTATTAAAATAGTACGAATAATATCTTCACATAAAATAAAATATTGCTCCTCATACATCATACAGTTAATTTTAATAAATAAACACAATAATAAATATGGATATAAGTTGAATAAGTATTTATATTATCAATAAATTAATAAACCTAATAGGAACTAACATTGATCTAACTTATAATGCATTTTTAAAAAATTTAAAATTAATGCATGCTATATTTAGAGATTTGATGAGTCTTAATTTTAATTTATTAAGGAGTCATGTTTTCACTAAAATATGTATTTTTAAAAAGTTTCAATATAATATGTATTATCGCGATAATATTTTGGACCATGAATAAGTTTTAAGAAATCTAAAACCCAACTCGTACTTTGATAAGTTAGACAATTATAGAACAAATATATACGATTAATGACATTTTAAACTCAGTCTAAAATATAAAATTTGTAGTTTGTACTCGGCATTTAAAATTATAAATTAATATTGCTAATATGTATTAGTTATCGATTTATTAAATATGACATAAAATTATTATTGATAATATGTATCAATCATTTTGTAGGTTATAATAATCTCTTTAAAAACTTCCTAACTTCATACACGATTTCTGTCTTACCCCCTTTCTATCTCTTTCATATTAATGATTTATTTCTTAAACATGATTATTTATGTGCATGAATTACACTATGTATGTCTCATGTAATAATTTTTTACAATTTATACCATTCACTCTAATATAACTTTATTAAATTTATATGGACATAACATAATTTTAGTCTAACAGAATGTAGTGCAACCTTCTTTAAAAAGAAAAAAAGAATGTAGTGCAACCTAGAGCACATACAAATCATAAACTAAGGGTGCTACATTAAATGTGTAACTCATAATCTGACACTAAGTAATACTTTTGACCTAATTAACAGAATATTTTGACTTTTCATTGTCCTTTAACCGAATCTAGTATGTTTAACATTAAATACCTTTCGATGGTCCGGCATACGGCCTCAAAAGTTGTGCATCCTTGCTAAGGTCTTCAATAGCATTTTGACTCGCAATATTTAACAACAACTCGACGAATGATCTGATTGATAAAGTCTCTTTTTGATGTTGTGTTCAACTTTTTTACCTTTAGGCTTTACCAATTTACAACTTAGCCACCGGATTGACCTCAAGATATCTCGTATGTCAGTCGATTTGGAGATTGTCTAAATCTTTTACAAAAAAAAAAAAAAAAATTATATGTATTTTTTGTATCTCTTTTTTTCTCCATTTTATACTTTTGCTCTTTTTGTGCATTTTTTTATGTTTGTTCTCCTTTAATTTCAATGCATAATTCAATTTATAATTTTTTTAATTATATGTATGATATTGTATTATAATAGTACTGACATATCTTCAGATAAAATAAAATATTGCTCCTCATATATCATACGTATTAATTTTTAATAAATAAACACAATAGTAATGTGGATATAAGTTGAATAAATATTTATATTATCAGTAAAGTAATAAACCTAATAGGAACTAACATTAGTCTAACTTATAATGCATTTTTAAAAAGTTTAAATATAATGCATGCTATACTTATAGATTTAATGAATCTTAATTTTAATTTACTAATGATTACTATTTTCACTAAAGTATGTATTTTTAAAATATTTAAATATAATATGTATTTACCAAATCACTCTCTAATTTAATAATATTAAAAGTATTAGTCCGATAATATTTTGAACGATCAATAAGTTTTAAGAATTCAAAAATCATGCTCGTACTTACATATATATATATATATATGAATTGAATTGGATTAGAATCTATAGGAAGAAAATTAGACGATGACACATTTGTAAAATCAAAAATATAATTTTTGGACGCCCGCAAAAATTACAAACAGGAATAAGATGTTTGAAATATACATAGATGATTTAATTTTCTAATGAAAACCATATATAATTGATTGGACGCCTTAAATTAATTATATATGTATAAAACTGTAGTAGATGTCAATTTTAATGACAATTAAAAGTGGGATGATTATTTATATACTTAGTTTGGTCTATCTCAAAAATTTTTTAAAAATAATTTACTAAATCGCTTGAAGTATAGTTTTATTGTTATCTATCCTATATATAGTCCTTCACATAAATGTTTGCTTTCCAAATTAGCGCACGTAAATATCCATCTTTTGGTCTTATCCATCCTTAAACACTATTGGCGACTTTAATTTCTGCTTTGACATAAATTAACTATTCTTTTTTCGCATATAACTTACATAATTACCAATTGAATACAGTTAGATAAAGTCATGAAAATATTACATGATCGAAAAAGAAAAAAATTACAATTGATTTTTGGGTCTTCTGATTTTGTGTTGCTTCCATAAAGAATAAATTTTATGTAGTAATATTCTATCACTCTTACACTAAATCCTATTCCTTTAGAACAAATTTGTCAATACTTAGTAATAAATAGTGGACTTATATCCACTCATCTCCCTTGTGTTATATGAAATGGACATAAAAAACCCTGTATTATATAAAATCTCAAAGAAAACCATGTGTTTTCTCAATTTTATACAAAATACCTTATGATTGGTAATTGTATTATATGCTCGGGTTCTGCGATTTTTATTTTGTAAAATTTCATTATATACTCGGGTTCTACGATTTTTCTTTTGTAAAATATTTTTGTATTTATATGCATGATCTATTAATTTCTATAATTTTAATTTTGCCTCAATATTCATAGAATTTCTCAATATATCCTAAAATAAATTATTTCAATTGTAAATTCTTATCCATTAACTTATCTTTAATGTACTTTTTCAATCAACTTTTGATTTATGTCTTTCCTTTCATGTTTTGCTTCCCTATAGGAATATTTGTGATATTTATATTCTTCATTTATATCTTTATATATCATTTTCAATATTTTCTTTTATATTCTATTATATTACTTTGTAATTTTTATTATTAACTAGTTTTTGTCTAATTTTTGCTTTGAGAGGTTTTATGCTAATTTTTGAAATATATATTATTTATCTTACATTTTCAATATTTCACAGGGTTTTCAAACAATTATCTCATAAATGAATAGTAACAATTGATATTTTATCTTTTTTAAATCTTACCCAGAAAGTTTTTTTTGAAAGATTTAAAAATTGACACATAATTATCATGTTCTTTAATAATATGACTCATTTTCGCATTTGAAATCGATATAAATGATTATTTAAATATTCTAGATATATTAAATAATACTTACAGTTGGTTTTTGAATCTTGTAATTTTGTGATGTCCTCCCTAAAGAATAAACTGTGTGTAGTCTTTTGATTTTGTATTGCCCTCCGTAAAAAGTAAGTTGTATGTAATTGTACTCTATTACTCTTGTTTAGTTTGTTCTGAGATAATGTATTAATTAAATTATACACGACCTTCTTTCTCCTAAACTTTAAGATATAAATGGGACTTATACTGTTCTACATAAGAATTGTAAATGTCAAAATTTATGCTTAATTTTTCATAAAAAGAGAAATAGATTTATAATTTTAGAATAAAATAATATAATTTTACACCATGTTATTATATATATACATGTAGAAATTTTTTATTGAGCACACAGATTGATATTTTGAGTTAGGATTTATGAAGGATATTCAAAAGCCACAGATTCGTATGTATGTCCTATGGGCCAATACCAGCTAATGACGAAATTGATGCAAACAATTTTCTTCTCTTCCTAATCCTATATAAGTCAACACAAAAGTCGCAAAATATCTTAGTTTCCACAAACGTGGTTTTACCTAAACTGCTAAATTATATATGTTATAAATTATTAATTAAAATAGGTTAAAAGAGTAATTATTTTACTTAAAATATGACTCTTTATAAAATAGAATTATTCTAATATTAATTAGCTTATGTAATTGATAAATATTATTATATAAAAAATAATTTATATAATATTTTAAAATATTCTACTCAAACTCTATTTTAAATATAATTTAAATAACTTTATATAATTAGTTATAATAAAAAATACATACAACTTGAAATAACGCCATCCCAATGATAGAGCACCATTTAAAAATTAGGAATATAATATCTGGAGATCATACATATACAGAAAGATATTATTATTATTATTATTATTATTATTATTATTATTATTATTATTATTATTATTATTTTATTTATTATATTTTATTTTTATTATAAAAGCATGAATAAATTTTTGGATTTCTTATGACACTAAAATATTAGAGGATGATTTGGTAAATGCATATTATATATATTATTATATTTAAATATTTTAAAAACACTTATATATTTTAATGAAAAATATGAGTCTGTAACATATTAGAACTAAAGCTCCTCAAATCTAAGATAACAAAGAGTACGTATCATAATAAGAATACTTTCTTAAAGTAATATATTAATTATAATTTAAATTATAAGATAAAAGCATATATTTATAACTTTATAAATATATTTAAATATAAAGATGTATATTATATATATAAGTGGGATAGTAGACAAACTCGACATATGAATAAAATAAAAATAAAAATAATATCAATTAATTGTACAATTAAAACTAAAAGAAAAAAAATATAAGAAACTATTAAAGAGTGTGAAAATAAAAAATAAATTTGGTAGATAAGAAAAACATAAAAATGTAAAACAAAAACATAGTGGAAACTTTAAAAGAAAAGACATACTTAAATAGTTAAATATCTAGAGCGATAGGTGTTTGCCAAAAAAAAAAGAAAAGAAAAAAAAGTAGAGGGATAGGTGTGTTTAGTGAAATTAAATGTAATATTAATGGTCAATTATTCGCCCAAAAATATCCTAATAATCGTATATCTTTGACAATGTTCAACTAAGTGGTGAATTGGTAAATATATTTGTATATTATTATATTTAGAAATTATCAAAAAAAAAAAAGAAAGATTTGAGGAGTCTTCACTGTGACACCCCGGTTCTCCGATCGACAGAATCGGCGCCCCGTGTTGATTTTCTTTGTGTGATTTAATTATTTAATTACTTTTTTATGTTACTTTCTTGCCTTTTTCTGTGATTTCGTTCGTTGTAGGGCCCTAATTCTAACTCTTTTAGAGTTCAGGGGCCTATTTGCAATTTTCTATTCTTGGAGTCTTTTGGTCATTTTTTGTTCGGACGAGAGTCTGACCCTTTTGACCCTCCAGCTTGTCCGGGGCGACGAAAGAAGTCTGTAGACTCTGAGTTTGCCCAATTCTGACGTCTTTTACCCCTCCAATCATTCGTTTCACGCGCGAGGACCCGAGATAAAATACCCCGGATCCTCGAAGTTCGAGCCAAATGCCTCAACTCTCTCTCTCCCCGATCGGCTCTCTCTCTTTCTCTAACAGCAAACACGTACCCGAGGTGTAAAAACATACACACACGTAACTTCTTCGTTTCTCGATGGATTTCGACGGACCCTTAGTGAAAATCGATCCTCTCGACGACGCCGACTCAACCGTATCGGAATCGGGGCCTGAGATCAGCGGTGGCGAAGAAAATTGGAAAAATCAGTCGCAGCCCTAGGTGATGGCAGCTGCGACATTCGCCGCCGATTTCTGTCATCTCCAACAGTCCTCCAACGACACGCGCCTCAGACCCAGCAACTAGACTCCCTTCTGCTTCGATCCCCACCGGCGGCGCAACTACCGAAGCAGCGGCGGCGCCTCACGCACCGCCTGAAGTCGCGGCAGTCGCGGCGCGTGCACTGTAGCACGCGGGTCGCCGTCTTCGACGTCTTTCTCCGAAAAAAGGGGGTGGATTCCGATGTTTTTCGACGTCCCAGTTCCATTTTCGAAGTTAGTTTTGGACGAGTCGCGGCGAGGAATGGTGTTTTCCGACGGCAACGGTGGCGCAACTTGGATGGCCGATTTGGACCTTTTCCGGCGACATTTGGACATCACTCCTTTTACAAAAGTTGCTCAGGAGGCCGAGAGCAAGTTTCCAGTGGTGGCGGCATTCCGAGAACCGGCGGCGGGCGGTGGACCGGCCGTGAACCGACCGGCATTATTCCGGTGATATTTTCCGGCAATTGATCAGGGCTTTCGTAGCCCTCGTTACGAGCTTCGCAATGGTACGTTCGGATTCCATTTCCAATGTGCGGTTTTCATTTAATTTCGATTCTTGGCTTTGGTTTTCGTATTCATTTTTCTACAATAGAATCCCGTACGTTTGTTATTTTCTGAAATTGATTAAGGGCTATTGCTCGTTAGGCCGAGACGTACGTTCCTGTCCTTCCGGGGATGTTTCCAGCCACCGGAGGTACTATTCTGGCACTGTCAGCCTTATTCCGGCCACTTCCGGCATCGGCATTTTGATGTTTCTTCATTCTTTAGATTCCTTATGTCGTGGTGAGTTCAACGCCACTTTCGGTTCATCAATCGGATGTCCAGTTGATTTGTTATGAATTTTTGAAGTTATTGTATTTATTTTCTGTAAATTGTTTTAATTGTATAGTTCGATCTCGTACGTGCGTTGAATGAAATTGTGAATTGTATATCGCTTGAAAATGTGCTATGATATATGAAATATATGATTCGTAATTTATTGGACTTAGTTGTCTCGTGGGTGCCACTTTGCATATATGAAAATTCGTATTTAATAAATGTAATTGGTATTGATGAATTGGGTTGTAAATTGAATCCGGATATGTCAAATTCGAATTGTGCATTGTACGAAATTTGGGAAATTGGATAGAATATTTATAAAGGATAAAATTCTTGGTTTTGAATTTAAGTACCTCATTTTATGCCTATATGCTTGAGAACATTATTATTTAAACATGTTGAGGTAATAACTCTGAACGAATAGGTTATTCTTAGTTTGAACGAATAAGTTATATACATTTGAATGGATTGTTAAGTATACCTTTATTGAGAAAGATATGAATTTCACAATAGGTAATTTTGAATAAATCAATATGAACTCCTTGATCGTTAATTGAATTGAAATTAGTTTATATAGGTTTTTTAAGGACTTCTATTTAGGAAATGATTTATTTGTACGTATATGAATTCAGTTGTTATTGAACTAATTAATATGAATCAATGTGATTTGTATTTTATTTCTATCTTCCCTAATTGCGTTATTTGTGCACATAAATGTATCATATCATGCAATACGAATTTATGGGATTTTATGACAACTTGTTTATGTGATTTGAATATGAGTTTGAATTCTGCTTACGTGATTGCATCTTTTAAATGTTTAAGCATTTGTCGTGCGTCTCTGTGGTCGTTGTTTTAAGTCTGAGTCCTGTT
>JBBMKE010156555.1:0-15711 GCA_037834125.1 Lippia alba | reverse complement strand
CTGGTCAAAGAGACCGTGAGGTTTTTAAGGAGATCCTCACCTCATTTATTAGGCAACGAACACAAGAACAGGTACAATGAGCGTACATACATTTGTCAAGAAGACTGAAAATAGCAAAGTGGCCGACCCTCTCTAATACATACATGGTGGGGCTAACAAGGCCAAGCAGACTATTATTCGGAGCATTACATTTGCACTAAAGGCAGTGAATATATATAATGATATCATCAAGGCTCCATCGATCCCTGTTACCAATGAAATATAAAGGGTCACGCATTGGCCTCATGCGGAGGCTCCCAGGGTCCTGGGGGACGATAGTTCTCAGAGTTGGATCTATCTAGCAATGAGTGATCGCATCGAAAGTATTCATGGTGTCCTTGGGACCATTAAAATTGTTGCAGGTGTTCGAAGCGATTATATCTATCAAAACTGCACCATCAATTACATAGTAGCACACTATTCCTTTGAAGGAAAATTTAAAGGCAACTCTGCTATCCATGCAAGAATCCAAATAAGGCCTAGCCTGCCACCAAAACCAAAGCCATACCTTCCTAGGCCTGATCCCGTTAGTAGAAATACAAAACTGAGTAGGAATATAGAAGAGAAGAGCAAGATTGTAGGCAATAGTATGGCCATTAGTACTAAAATCTTTATCCACGTGCAGCAAAGCACAGAGAACGTTGGACCAATTACCGAGAGGCTTGTCATGTGCTATATTCACAGCATAACAAAGATTTAAATGAAGCCTATCCTGCAGACAAAACCAAACCTTCCTAGACCCGATCGCATTAATATGGTCATTTTGAAAGCAATAAGTATTAAGATTACAGTAAATAGGATAGTTGTTATACCTGATACTAATACCCATAATCTGCATTATTTCTGTTGCTTTATTGAGCAAATTAAACACATCAGCCTTGGTAATCATCTTATTCTTAAATTTGGTATCTCCCATTGATCCATGCGGATTAATCCTTTGATTTTCGCCAACATATTCTCCTCTGGAAACGACCATGCAATTTGTTTAGACGCTCCATATTTGGCTAGGAAATCCGCCACCATGTTTCCCTCCCGATAAATGTGACTCAATCGAATCTGAGGGCTTGCTGTGATCTCTTAAATTGGACAAGTAAATTTTGAACTTTCCAATTATCATGCCTCTCCGGATCATGTCCAGTATGACGCTTGCATCCAGTTCAGCCCATATCTCGTTCGCGCCGATTGAAATTGCCATTTTAACACCTTGTAGTAGAGCAGCCATTTCCGCATGCACATTAGTAGCAATTCCAATTCCCGCATAGTGGGCTGCTATCAACTTCCCATCATGATCTCGAATCGCCACCCCTATTCCCGCAGGTCGTGGATTACCGAGGAAGAGCCATCGGTAAATATTCAAGATATATTAAAGAATACTTACAATTGGTTTTTGAGTCTTCTAATTTTGTGTGCCCTCCATAAAGAATAAATTGTATATAGTCTTCTAATTTTGTATTGCCCTCCGTAAAGAATAAATTTTGTAGTCTTCTAATTTTGTGCGTCCTCCCTAAAGAATAAATTGTATATAGCATTCTGATTTTGTATTGCCCTCCATAAAGAATAAATTATATGTAGTAGTACTATATCATCTTGTTTAATTTGTTCTAAAGTAATTTATTAATTGAATTGTACACAATTTTCTTTCTCCTAAAATGCAACACATAATATTATAATATAGTGTTTTATAATTAAAGAAAGCCTTATTATTTTGATTAGAATTACATGAAGATAATTAAGAGTTTGATTAGAACAAAATATCCTAAAAGAATATTTATATATTTAGTATTTTACAAAATTACCCTTAATTGTATTTTACTAAAAATCTTGCAATGGGGGTATTTTGGCCAACCACAAAAAGAATATTTATTTATAAATTTAGTATTTTACAAAAATACCCTTAATTGTATTATATTAAAAAACTTACAATAGGGATATTTTAGCCAATCTCAAAATTTCAAGAAACCAAAAAACTCAACTCGCTCTTTTATAATATATATATATATAGATTATAATCTTGTTTAATATTTTTCAATCGTTTCAAATATAGATTAGCTATAATATATAATTATGTGCACAGCACGTGTTGTAGGCTAATTAAAATTAACTTGAATACACTGCAACAATTAAAATGTATGCAACACCCGTGGCTATAATGTATGAATACAGACACGGCGACACGGACACGACATAACACGAATATGGAGATATGAATTTTTTTTCTTGAATTTTTTACTTCATGAGTGTCGGATATGACACGACACAAAAAATTAATCTTTTTAAAAGTGTTCGTGCATTATAAACCCGTGGTAATCGTAGTATAACATGCAAAACATAAAGGTTTTTAACGGAAAACATATTATTGCCTAACATGCATGACCTGACTAATGAGATGCTTGTAATCAATTACCAAATCATAATAGAAAAAGGGCTTTCCCCGATTTATTTTGTTTATAATTATTTGAAAATTTTATTGTAATAAGGGGGAAAAATCAAAGATTCTTCAGTGTCATCCTTGAAACACACAATTACCTACTTTGTCCTTCCTCCGATCCGATTACACTTTTAATTATTGGCTTTGCGCAACTTCCTCACATCTGAAAGCCGCTTTGCGAACCGGGCTAGAGCTTGTTCATTGGTGCCCTCTCCTCGAACCGTCTCCGGTCTTCCGGTCTCCAAATTGACCCTTGAAACGTTCTTCTTCAGCAACTTATCACCTATTTCCAGAAGTGTCTGCATATTTGTCGTGCTAGAATTATCAAGAGACGATGCTTCCCCTACTAACTCATCCTCCTTCGTTTCCCAGAATTACACAAAAGATTAATCACTACAAGGGCCGTGTTGAACAAATTATGTACTAATAATAATATACACATACGTGCAATGTACCTGAATCCGTAGGTAATTTTGTTGGTTATTTAGGGACCGAAAAAAGGTTGAGACATGAATATCAACCATATCCGAGCTTGCATCTTTATAAACCTCGAATAAAGGTTTGGCTCCATTAATCTTGATTGCCCAGTTGATGATTCCCCATTTTGCAGCATCTTTCGCATTATATTTTTCTTTATGCTCGGCTAACCCAGTGCCCAGCGACAGCACCAGCATTCTGTTGCCGTCCATGGCTTGCATGTCCTCTACTTCAAATTTTCCCAGCAGTATTTGTTTAGTAACGTGTGTAACCGCTGTTAGAGTCTGTCATAAAATATACCATTCAGATTCTGCTCATGATTACAGACATGGACATTAGAGACCGAAACCAGAATTTCAAATAATGGGAGGCAAAAATTAAAAATATAAATATTATTTTATTTAACGTATATAAGTAATATAATCATAACTTCTAAAGGTTAAAATAATCACTTTCTATATTAGGTGTAGAATCAAAAATAAATACAAAAGAACAAAAAAAAATTGTCATTAGTCTCGATTTAAGTCTTTAACATGACTTAAAATGAAATAACAAATTTAAATAACAAACTACCATAAAAAACTTATTACATATTATCCAAAATTAAACCCAATTATCTTTGATTTATTCTCATGGAGATAAAGATATGACATTTTCTCAAAATATTGAACTAGTTCACAATTAACAAATTAATCATCGATTTTGTCTAAATAATATATTCATAATAAAAGAAATAACTAAAATTATTATAAAGAGGATTGAGAATGAAAAAGATTGAGATTGACTTTTTAATGATCAACCGTTAGTTTTGGACGGAAAATGGTCAATGAGATCAAAATTAAAAAAAAAAAAATGCCACTTTATGAGACTAAAACTGAGCCAGTAACCACTCTTTGGACGAAATCTGTATATGGTTCACTTTACGTGATGATTTTAATAATTCTCTCAATTATAGAAACATAGAAGAATTCACATTAAATGTAATTTGAGATTTTGCTGATTTCATATTTAAATTTTTAGGATTCTCTATTTTGCCCTTAATAATTACGAATTAATATTTAGTTGTAAACTAATTATAAGTACAATAAATTTCTTGCATGAATTCAGTTTGTTTCTACATTCATCCTATTCTGCATTTGCTTTCGGCTTGCATCTCCCCCCATTCTGAAATTATGGCTCCATTGTAGCTAATTTATAACCAAAATAGTATTTTTAGTATATAACTCACAGGATTATTTGCAGCAACCCCTCCATCAATAAGATCGAATGTCCATGTTTTCCCGTCTCCATATCTCGTCTCAAAATAGTGAGGTGGGAGAAACACTGGAGCTGCACAGGTTCCCAAGCAAATATCTGATAGCAAAGCATTCTTGTAACCATGTGCTTTCCCCTGCAAACCAAACTCAATAAACGTACTTATTCATGTATATATATGTAATTGAGATAGTAAAGGGAATTTCATATTCTTACATCTTTGGTGGTGAAAATAACAGGTTGAAGGCGCTTGATATCAAATGCGGGAATCACCACATTTGTAAGTGTTTGACTCACTGTAAGATTCCCTAGTAGTTCCGTCATCAGTGTTTTCAGATAGTGCCCGTTATACTTGGGTCTGCGAATCCACTTCCTAATCTTGTGCGCCAAACACCTCCGTCTTGTTACATATCAAGATAAACATAATTGTTTTCTTTACTTAGTAATGTAACAAATCAGTAAACAATTGCAAAAACAAACTACTTCTCATTAAGAATAATTGCAAAACTAACAAAACAAAAAACTACAAAAAGGGTACTTTACACCTAAACAGGGCGACGCCACCTTGATCAAAGTGGGGTTAAATTGACCCCACTAAAAAATAACTATATTATACATATATTTATGTTATGTACTTTTTTTTTTTTTTTAATTTGTGGTTTTTTAAAAATAGTTTTTCACCTCACATAAAAAAAGAAAAAAAATTATATTTACCCTTTTAATTTTAAAATTGTGGGGAATTTAAAAAAAAAAAATCTATGACCCAAAAATAAAAATAAGGGAAAATACCATTTTTCGACCTCTAAATATGCTTTTGTTCGATTTTGGTTATGATCTTTTAACATTTATCACATTACATCCTTTATGTTTCAAAAAATCTCAATTTCAGTCATTTTACTTAAGGACGTTAAAAAATTGGTGACACGCGTCACTCACATTTATTCAGGATGCGTGAGTGGCATGCACTTTTTTCCGTTAAAAAATTAACGTCCATTAGCCAAATGACTGAAATTAAGATTTTTTGAAACATAAAGAAAGAAAAATGAAAAGTTCATGACCAAAATCGAAAAAGGTCATCTGTATAGGAAGAAAAATGATATATTTACTCAAAATAAAAACCTATGTAATGGGTGATTGAAATATGGAAACACACTAAAATTCTTTCAGATTCAAAAACATTGTTAGACATGAAAAGGTATTAAAAAAGAAAACCAAAAATTATAGAGGATTCATTGGTCAAAAAAGTAATCAAGATTATATAAATTGTAATTCGAAAATGATCGATTCTGAAAGTTTTCCATATATCTTGAAGTGCATATGAAAATTATAATTTACCAATAAATGATCGGGACGAGATACGAAGATGGTATATATAAAAAAGGATAAATTTTTCCACAAAGAGATATTGGTGGATAAATGTTTTTCCGCAAAAAGATAAGTTTTTAAACATTTTCATATTCTTTCAGCATGAAGTCTATAAAACATCGATCATGTCGGTGATCAATTTATAAATAATTATTTAGTTACTTATATTAAAAAATATATATTTAGTACAATTCATAACAATAAAAACATGGAACGATTTTAAAATATGAAATATAGGTGAGGATAATTTTAAAAAGTTGTTTTAAATAAAATATTTTATTCTATTATTTTATTTTTTTTAAGAATTAAAATTTTCTTGTTTTATTTATATATTTTTCATTTAGAATTAAAATTTTATGAACCCACTGTACGATGATCCTGAATTGCCCTGCATCTAAACACTCATGCGCTCTTGAAATGAGTTCTGCAAGAATAATCAACCACCCTGCATTTCTTAGCTTTTGACCTAATTACATAAACCCTCCACGCCAAAATTTTTATAGGAATAATTAAGACCAGTCCCTTGAGTTATTTGTGAAAATACAGATTTTCCTTAATGGTTTGAAAAATTAAGAATATCCTCATGAGAATTACACTTTCTATCATAAATTATCCCAATCGTTAATAACAATGTTAAATTCTATGACGTTAACAACATTATTTTAAAATTTCAAATCCTACCCTTTAAGGGATAAATTGTAATAATATTGAAATAAAATGATATATTTATAATATTAGTTAAATTTGTATTGTTATAATTTCAAAAAATATAATTTAATATAATTTTTATATTTTATCTATATACTCGAAATAGATTCATACATATTTATTGATAAATTATATTTAGGGTTTCAATTTTATGTATATTTTCCGTAAATTTATTTAAACTTATTTCTTTGAGAATAACATTTTTTTTTTCTAAAATAGAAAATTGTAGCAAACTCACCAATATAAACCAATGCATTAATAAATTCACATAAATATCAATTTGAGTTATTTAAACAGATAATTCAACTATTGATAATCCCTAGCTAATATATGGATCTATTTTAAATACAAAGGATACATCCCAATATCAACATGCATGCCAATATAAAAATAATTAATATTAACATTCATAAACTGTAGGTACGAAATTAGTTCATCATAAAAATGTTAAAATACAATCAAGTCGCATTTTTTGAAAAAAATATTAGATAGTTACAAAACTCAAGTACTTACATTAAATTCTCCAAATTTCAATACTTGCATTAATTCCCTTATCTTTGAATTTTTCTTGTATATATCCTCTTGAGTTTCAGCATATAAAGTGTAAAATAGTAAAATCACACATTTTGTTAAATTTAACGGAGAAAATGACAAATTAGGGAGAAATTCGTAACTTTTCAAATCACAAAGGGAACCTGTAATTTCACCATAATTTAAGAGTTGTTCGCAATTATCCCATATTTATAATATACTGAATGAATTAAGCCTTTCTTTTTTTTTTTCTTTTTTTTTTCTTTCTTTTGAGGAATGAATCGATTAAGTGCTATGCAACCCTTATTTTAATCTTGGCATTCAACGGTTGATAATTGGTTTAACTTTTAACCATAATAGTATGCGTTTGCCGAATAGGTTAATCTCAGTATATACAAAATATTTGTAATTTCTAAAACTTTTAGTCAAACTTCTTGTACGACATTGTAATTATCAACAATTTGTTCACAGCTGACCCGTTGTAACATCAACTATAGAAGTAAAATATCAACAGTAGCAGCAAAGCACGGGATCTACTGGTACCTTCATAATATCAACTATAATCTGTTGAAGCAAGATTTTAGAATCTTAAAAAGGGGTATTTTCATAAATTGAGGGTACAATAACTAGTATTAGTGTATTTTTAGTGAGATTCGAATTTAGATTACATTAATTTTTTATGATATTCAAAACTTCACTCAATTTTATATTTTTTTATTTAATATATAATCACTACAAGATTTTAAAATGATTACCCTAAGTTATTTTGATCAGTAATTAAATAACATCAAGTATTTTATATATAACTATACATGTTGGACAATTTTATAAAGAATGTTATAAGAATTAACGTAAATTCTTATTTTAGAAAATGATTGTAGAATTATTAATAAAATAATAATTTAATATAAATCTAATTATTTTTATTAGCTTTAAAATTTTATTTGAAACTATATATAAAATAAAATTGTATTATATAAATAAATATCTTTTTACCAAAAAAATATACATAAAAATAACTATTTGAATTATTTTTCCATTAAACACTTTATTATTTTGCTTTTCCTTTTTTAAAATAAAAAAAAAAAAACGAATTGGTGCATCCACTGATCTCCGCATTTACATTATGTGATTTAAGGGGTGTTTGCAAATTATAGTCAATAAGTAGAAGTTAAAACATAAATGAAAGTAATAGTAAGAGCATTGACTGTGAAAAAAAAAAAGTAATAAATAAAAAAATAATCAATTGAATATTTGCAGATAAAAATTAAAAATCACTTTTAATTTTTATTAAATTACTAATTTATCTCTGAATCGTTTTTTTTTCACACACACATCCTAAGTGGTCTGAGGGATTCGAACAAGGGACCTTACCTTCAAAAAAGAACCCTTAAACCATTTAGTCAACCTCTGTTGACTTATCCCTAAAATTCTTTAAGTTATTCTGAACAATTCAATAAGATTTAAGTATTATATTAATAATATTTTAAAATTATATGAGATAAGAATGTATAATAAATAAAATGCACGTGATAAAATTATAATGAAAAAAAATAAAATGGAAAGAATTTATAATAAAATTACCAGCCCATTACATGGAATTTAAATTCTTTCCATTTTTCATGGCAATTGGCTCTAATTTACCATTTTAGCCTTACCTCACCTCCGGGAAGACTCGTGGGCAGTGCTCTAAATAGAAGCTGGTAATATCACCTGCAGCACATATCGGGCGATTATCCTTTCCAGGAGCTGTCAGCATTGTGGTGACCAACCCTCCCGTGCTCGTCCCTGCAATTACATCAAAATAATCTGCAATTCTCGCATCTGGACCGTCCAATTTCTGCAGCTCCCCTTCCAGATACCCTAAAATCTTGCCTGGAATGATTCCTCTAACGCCACCTCCATCAATACTCAAGATTGTCGCTGTTCTTTTAACTGCCGAAATGAGACCCCTTTTCTCCATTTCCTCAAAAAGGATATATGCCTACTATTCCAAAAAAACCAATTATGGATGGTATACAACTATGCATTACACACTGTCGAGATATCAGATATATGATGAAGGAAGAAATAAAGGTGATAGTAAGAGAAGTACGGTAAATAGTAATTTAGGGCAGACGAGTGGTTAGAATTTAATGGGAGGATTACTACTTTAATTCTTAATTATTCTTGAAATTTCGTAGGATGTCAGAAGAAAGTAGGGTTTCAAAGCTGTATAAGTTCTTGACCTCTTGTACGGAACACGAAGTTTGTTATATACTTTTTTTTTATTTTTTTGCATGTTTACGTTTAGAACGAGAGGTATTACATTAATAATATTACTTAAACTTATTAATAGTTTTGTGAGTTTGAAACTAATAACGTAGGCTCCCGATAATATGAGATAAAAGGTTTATTATTCATTTCATATTTTTTAAGGAGTGAAACAATTCACAATCACATATCATTACTCATTTATCTCTTCTAATTCAAACCATTAAACTAATCAAGTATTTTATGAACTCGTTTACTTTTTGCGCTTGCAAGTCAATTGGATGGGCTGTCAAAGTACACTCTTCAAGCCACCTACACCCGCTCCTCTGACAGTTCCATTCTACTCTCTGACAAACTTTCAACTACACTGTCCAAGACTACCATTTTGTTTTCTTTTTTTGTTGAAAAGAGGGGTCAACGCCCTTTTCACACATCTCTAGCTTCCCACATAAACCCTACTACAACACATGCAACAAAGGCCATATCCAAACCAAACCTTAAAACCCACTTTACTTCCCAGCCCATATATAATTTAATAGCTTAGCTGATGTAAGCCTATCTCTACCGTTACCCTTCCCCCCCCCCCCCCCCCTCCCCCCGAAAAGTTCTTACAATTAGACTTTGGAGTAAATTAATCATTCTATGAATCTATTCATTTCTAATCAAATCAAATTCATTATAAACAAAAAAACTAAATTAAAATGGCCTATTTCATAAAATTAAAAGTCAAACGCAAAAAGAAAAACATAAGAAACTCATATAGCAAAAAGTATCAGATTACAAATTTATTAAGAGAAGAGAGGTGGTGGCATGAGCGGCGTGGTGCTGTGGGTGTCTGCGTCGAGGACTATGGCCTTGAACATTTTGGCTTCTGGGATTGATGAAGGGATCTCTGTATCATAAGTGAAGGCACCCATAACTATGGTGGTGGAAGAAGAAGAAGATGATGATTGATTTGGTGAAGAAATGCTAATTATACATTCGATTAGTTATGTATGAATCCATTAAAAAAAAAAACGAACAAATATTAGTTATATGTATGAAAACAGGGCCTACATTGTAGACCATGATTAAGGTGTGGCACTATTCTAACTAACGTAATGTTGTTGTTAAAAATTTGTCAAATATATATATATATATATATATATATATATATTACTATTATTTTTTATTTTTTTTTGAAAGAAAGCAACAAACAACGCAGAGAGAAGAACTATCACAACGCACTAGCATCTTCTAACAATATCATTATGGAGCTCAGAGTCCCCGTAACTAGAGTTTGACGCTAATCTTGCCAACTTGCTTGGATGCATATTTCCTTCTCTCCGAACGAATGAGAAAGCAATCTCTGGTACATTAAAAATTGTCCACCGAACATCCACAATAATGGTGCCCAAACTGGGCAGACCTTGAACCTCATCATTTAACTTCTGGACTAAAGAGAAGCAATCACTCTCAAAAATATTGTGATAAACCTTCTACTATGAGTACAATTGGCAGCTTCCAATAAGGCCAAAGTTTCAGCCAACTCTGGATCTGGCATTGAGTATCTACTCATGCTTTTCCAGCCAATATATCCCCCCAAATGATGTCTAACTACAATTCCCATCTCTATAGCACCTTCCTCAGCAAACACAGCGCCATCAACATTGATCTTCAAAGTTCCCTCCTTTGGTTTTTGCCATCTATTAACATAAAAGAGGTGGTCTGGAAGGGCTTCAGTAATTCTGCTTATCAACCCAGCCACATAAAAACTGTATGCAAATCCAAATAGCTCCGCCGGCTCCAACCCTGCTTCCTCCACCCACTTCCGATTCCTGTTGCGCCACGAGGCCCACACAAAGACAAAGAATCTATTCCCTTCCTTAGTCGAGAGTTTAGCAATTATTAGCCAACAATCTTCGTAATTTCCCACATAGAGATTATATTCCAAGGAAAGTTTGAAGTAGCCCAAAATTGTCGCGCTGTGGTACACCGGATAAAGGACAACAGTACGCTCCAATGCTACCACCCTTCAAAAGATTCCTGCCCGTGGGAAGACAATCATGACATAGTCTCCACATAAAAACTCAAAATTTCGGCGCTACTTTTTGACCCCATATAAAGTTCCATTTCCTAAGTTCCAAAGTTTGTTCTGCATTTGCATTTGTTAATACTTATTTTCTGGCCACATTATATGCGCTTTTCAAGTAAACCTTCCGAACTTATTAAAGTGCCACACCTTCTTATCAGCATCCGCCAAAGAGCCTAAAGGAATGGATAAAATATCATCCGCATCCGCTGGAATAAAAGAATGGCGTATTAGCTCTTCTTCCCAATTCCCACTATGGTTGAACAACTGAGCAACATAGCTCAAGTTGTTTGTTTTGTTTGGCCGATACAAGGGCCTGAAGTGTGAACTCCTATTAATACAAGCCCCATTACCAACCCTCCAACGGACCCCAAATTCAAGAACCGGCCATGCATACATTATGCTTCTCCAAGTACGAGATGGTTGATAACCCAAAGATAAGGAGGTTAATGCATGTATTGAAATTCTCAAGGTGTTTGTAAGTACTTGAACTTTGTGTCTAACTAAAATTTTTTATTTTTTATTTTTGCAAAAAATGCTATTTATTGATATTTTTATGATGACCTAATTTCATATCTATAGTTTACGAATATATATCTATATATATATATATAGGGAAAATTGCATATTTCATCCGGGCCGTTATACTGACTTGGAATTTCAAGACACTATTCCTTCAATTCACAAATTTGGGCCTGCAAATATTAAAATCATGAAATTTGTGGACAATTTCCATTTGAAATTTTTTTTTTTGGGCCGGAGCCGATGGCCTGAGATCACATGTAGCCCGGAATGCTGCGTGTGAAGCCACCTAATAATTTTTTTGCCACATGTAATTGTTGTTAAACAAAGACAAATTTCCACGTGTGATTCTTGATAAATAAAAACAAAAAAGAAAACCCACTTACTAAGAGTTAAAGTTAAAACCCAGTAAGATAAAGGGGATTTCACTTTCTCTTTCAATCAGTGAAACACAAAAACTTGGAAAATCTCAAACCTTCAAACATGCCTGAACATCCACCCCCAAGTCCTCGTCCTCGTCCGAAAAACTAATTTTTTCTCCATTACATTCCCAAATCTTAGCTCGAATCTACCAACAATCCATTATCTCTTGAAGAAATTATCTAAAGCATGCTCTACTTCACTTGAATCCAACCATGGTCGGTAGAAATAGAGACAAAAATGCTGCGGTCCCCCCACCCGTGTACGGTAGAAATAGAGACAAAAATACTACAGCAACATCATTGCTGATTAATTGTTCTTCCCAAAACTCACAATCAGAATTATCAAAACAAGAAGAATCATCACACCCCACGAAAAATACATCATCTTGGCAGCTTTAATCTTCTCATTTCTCAAGGTCGCAATTTCCAAATCCATGGCTTTAATGCGACGGAGAAGCCCTAGTATGATGGTTCGTGAACGTTCACAAAGTGAATTGTCAACCCAATCAAAGAAACGACACCCACCTCTCTGGAATTCGAAACCAACCCAAAAAATGACATTATCCACCAAATCGTCTCCCTGGGTTCTCGTTCGTCCAGGATGTAAGTATCACCGATCTTCTTCCGCAAAAACAGTGACCCTCACCCAGAATTTCAGACATTTTCAGCGTTAATTTCCCAAGCTCAAGAACCCCAATTTTCAGCGGCGGAAGAACCCTAATTTTCAGAGAAGTATATATGAGGGAGATGGAATTTGGGGGGAAATTTCCCTCCAATTTGACATACCTTTCTCTAATTACGAAGAAGCGGCGGAAGAACCCTAATTTCCAGAGAAGTATATATGAGGGAGATGGAATTTGGGGGGAAATTTCCCTCCAATTTGACATGTCTTTCTCTAATTATGAAGCCACGAGCGAAGCACATGATGCCTTAAAACAGAAAACGTGGATTTTTTTTCCTTTTATTGGACAGGCTGGATGTGTAAAATGACGTGTAATCAACATGGATTTCCGGCGAGCACGTGCGTCACGTGAGAAACTCAGGTGGAAATTGTCCACAGATTTCATGATTTTAATATGTGCAGGCCCAAATGAGTGAATTGAACAAATAGTGTCTTGAAATTCCAAGTCAGTATAACGGCCCGGATGAAATATGCAATTTTTCCTAATATACATAGATTATTTCATGCACAATATTTCTCCAAATTTTCTTCTTCTCCACGCTCCTTGCATCAGCTCGCTATATTTGTGAGTTGATTCATTATAATCGCTCATGCTCCCATCAAATTCATTTATTCGCCTGTTCTCCTAATGACTCATATGTTCGCCCATTCTCCTAAGACCCTCATTTATTCACTTGTTCTCCTAATGATCTTATTTGTTCTTCTGATATTGTCAATTTGGTGCCTTGAGTCTTTAACATTACTTTTGTGGAGCTGAACCTTAGGTTAGATGGGTAGGGTTCAAACAATCATTATTAAAATTTAGGGTTAATTATATCCACACCATGTAAATATAAGAAATTACAATTGGTGACCCTCTTAGCCAAAATATTACACATACACTCATCGAGGAGTTTTAAAATTACACTTAATCCCCAATGTTGGAACTTTTTAGTCAAATAATTAATAGAATATGTCAAATTACAAATTACCTATTATGCCCCCTACTTATCGTATTAATTTTTTTTAAAATAATAAAAAAAGTGAATTGATGATTGTACCCCCGTTTATACTTAAGAAGACAAGATTTTCTTTTGTGATTCAATAAACGTATTGTGTAGAAGATGAAGGGTTTTGCATCAACTTCTTTATGGCTAGAGAGAAAATACGAGATGTGTATTGAATCACAAAAGAAAACCTTGTCTTCTTAAGTATAAATGGGGGTACTATCGTCAATTCACTTTTTTTATTTTAAAAAAAATATTAACACGATAAGTGGGGAATATAATAGGTAATTTGTAAATTTTTCGACATATTCTATTAATTATTTGACGAAAAACTTTCAATATTGAAGGTTAAATGTAATTTTAAAACTGTGGATATATAATATATTTGGTTAACTTCTCAATAGGTGTATGTGTAATATTTTGGTTAAGAGAGTCACCAATTATAATTTCTTATATTTACATGGGATCCGGATGTAATTAACCCTAAAATTTAAAATTATATACCTTAACAAAATAGAACTCTTGTGTTACTTTAGGTATATTGATTTAATTTTATGTTGTAGTTTATTATGTTACCGTGGATGGTGTCACTTACTTTCTCGTTTTTATTCTTTCGTTATAATAAGTGATCACTACGGCCTACGACAAAAAATAGTGATCACTTGAGTGTAGATGAAAGATTCAAAATGCCTCATGTTTATATATATCAGTCGCAGCAATTTTTTGTATATACACTTTTAAAATCATACAATTTTACCTCTCTAAATAGTCCAAAGGAAATTGTTCAGTTGATTCCTTGGAATAGTCTGACTTATAAGCTCCGAACATATCTTTTGATTTTGACAAAATTGAGCCTTCAATTTTTAAATTCGTGAAATTATGAGACAATGGATCATTGGAGACCCTCCTTCCTTGCCGAAATTATTGATGTGGCAGCCAGAGCGATACATCAACTCCCATGTGGCAATTTCTAGCTATTCACTGCATGTGAATGATGTTAGGTTCCTGACCAAGAAGCCCTAAACTTAGCAAACTCCTCGTACACAGTTAAGCACTAAATTACTTGTTCAGATAATATCATGATTTCCATATTGACAACCCTGGAACCCGCAATATCGCCATGTCCATATTATTAATATATATCCGTTTCCATATGGAGTACAGCTTTGAATGTTGGTAGTTTAAATTTGACAGAAGAGAAAAATGAAGTGAAAATACGTAGCAGGCGACAGAGGAAACACTTATACATGGATCTTGTTCTCTGTAATCAAGGATATAGGTATTTAACTATTTATGCATGGGAAGCTGTCATTTCTCCCTTTGTTTTTTTAATGTACTTTGGCCTTTTCCAAAGCCACTTGTCTCACACTTACATAATGTATGTGCATTATAACTCACATAATCCAGATATATATCATCATTTTACTTGATTTTAGCCATTACCGACATCGAAACTGGCCCTAAAAGGCAAATAATTTGGTGCTAATCGACTTGGACTGCAACAACACACCCATTATAGCAATGTTGCCCAGGTTCGCGTAACGCCTTAATCCGATACATGAACCCTAACAGCACGAAGATGACTATACGAACATGACAGCGGTACAAATTTTGCTTAAATTTTTTACCTGATGGGTATTAGACGAGTTGTCAGAACGCGGATAAACGCATTCAAAAACCTGCATAGCACAACTGAACATGCTCACACGTCAGAGAATATAGCAATCCAGCTCGGTTTGAACGCAGATGATTAATTACTGAAGAATCTGTCTGTTTATTGTTTTGATCGGACCCTAATATTCGAACAAGATCCTTGCTAAATGCGGGATTAAATGGCATTTAAGGGACAGGGAAGCAGTTTAATTATGTTTCCAGGTTACATAACATGTGATTTGTCTCCATGTTTGTTTCAGTTTAGCTGGGATTGTTAGTCCCTAGTTTTTCGTGTTTGTCACTAAACATGACTGAAATTA
>JBBMKE010156445.1:0-15714 GCA_037834125.1 Lippia alba | reverse complement strand
AATCTCGTCGACAGCTTCATTAGTTGTAAGAAAATTGATTTCAATTGAGATAATGATCACCGTTTTTGACATTTTGTGCTTTGACCTTTCTTATAGAAGCTCAAGCAAGTTTTTACTTAAACCTGAAGATGTTTTCATTCAAAACAATGGTCCCCCCTCTCGACTCTTCATGTAACAGTAAATTAAGCATCAATGATTTCTTCTAATGCTCAGCGTTTTTCATGATGCCATGCTCATTTTAGGTTATATTTTTTTGCAAAAACTGAGACACGTGGCTACACTTCCACCATTGATCCTCATGCGGATGATGAATACCATCTTTAAAACACGCTTCTCATGAATGTAAATGATCATCATATATTAAATAATAGGGAAAAGTACATTTGACTACTCTGCTAAATAGAGTATTTACAATTCAATCCATCTTTATTCAAAAATTACAATTTAGTCCCTGGAAATTATGGACCGTTTGTGATCCCTCTATTCCGTTAGGGTTCCGTTAGATCTTCAAGGACTGCATTGTTACATGTGTAATACATAGAGATCGTTTTGTTGGAATATGTATATTACATGGATGAATTTGTTATTTTATTCATTAAATTAATAAAAGGAGAGACCCAATCCTAACAGAACTTTAACGGAATAGAGGGATCACAAACGGTCTATAATATTCAGGAATTAAATTGTAATTTTCGAATAAATATGGACTACATTGTAATTACTATATCTAGCAGGGTAGTCAGATGTAATTTTCCCTTAAATAATAATAGAGAGATAAATAGAGAGGTGTCACTTATCCGTGATAAACAAATATATTTATGACTTATCTGCAGTAAATAAGCATTCAATGCTTAAGAATGATTATTCAATGTTCGTGATTTGTTACTTTAAAACTGCTTTTAAATATATCTCTCACTATAAATACACATATTATAAATTTTTCCCTAATAATGGTTTTGTCTTCAATAATCAATAAATATGTGTGAGAACTCACGGAAATACTAATGCCTCTCACCATAAATATAAATTATGATTTATTATATGTAATTATCCCCAACTAATAATCAACGATATAACTATTATGAGGGGATTTGTAGAGATCAATAATTGTAGGAAACCAAAAAGACTCCTATTTTAATTGAATAGGAACTTATTAAATATAATTAGACTTTTACAAAATTATCCCTAATTTATATTTACGAACATATTTAATATAAGAGTAATTTAGACGATCCGTATTTTGTAAAAAACAACTCGCTCTTTTACATACATACATAGATTATATGCTTTGTATACCAAACGCAACTCCATTATTTATTTCTGATGGACATGGTTTTTTTTATGTTCGTTATTCTACTACCTCGGCTACTTTGATATTTAAATAATCACTTGCTTAATTATCTACACTTCAGTCTACATAGACTATTAAACTGCCTGCCCGTTTGTTTATTAGGCCCATCGTTTTTTGATGATGGGCTTGATCCATATCGCATTCCTAGTAACATTGAAACGACATATGAAATTCATATGGTTATTAATGGCAGAGAAGCAAGCAACTGAAAAGGCGGGAGGAAGAGGAACACACTCTAGGAAATAAGCCTCAACAGAATCTTGCACTATATCATCAATGCTGCTGCATTCAAGTTGGAATTGGATGAATCTGATGCAGTTTCCTTCAAGTATTATGATAAACCAATCCCAAGAATGATTATAAATACAGCTATGCTCAACCCCAGGTTACCACCAATCAACATTTTGTTGATCCAATCCAACATAATCAATGGAGCAACTGGAGCAGTATTCATTCAAAGTAGACGCTCTGCTCAAATTTGGCACTGATTTAACCATGTTGGAATATAGAAGTAATATAAGGAATAGATTTGTATTATCATAGTTACGTGATTCTCCTAAATCCCAAGTTAGGAGGGATTCCTTTGCTATTTATATTAGGGCCTTGTGTAATCCGAAAAATAACAATTGAACAAAAACAAAGAATTCTTTTTCCCTTCAACCTTCTTTTACAGTTTAACATGGTATTAAGAGCAGAGTTTCGATCCTGGAGACTCAGTCATAGTCATCATCGTCTCTAAACCTTTTCTCAACCACCTCAGCCTAAGATCAGGCAACAAAACTGAAAAAACAAAACCATGGCAGGAAACCCACAAATTAAAAACGAAACAGGAAACCCAGAAATTAAAAACGAAACAGACCTTTCAATCCAAATTGCCAACATATTGAAAAACAATATGCAACCTCAAACTCACCAATCCAGCTTCGACAACTTGTCGATTGGCTTCAAACTAAACAACGACAACTATCCCGCTTGGGCAAGATTGATGAAGATGGCGGTTGGAGGCAGGGGGTGCCGCTCGCATCTAACGGGAAATCCACCGGCTCCACCCGAAACAGATCCCACATACGACAATTGGGAACAAATGGATCAAAACGTGTTTACTTGGATTATACAGAATATTGAAATTAATCTAGTAAACAACGTCATACACTATCCAACGGCTAAAGCCTTGTGGGACGGCCTCGCAACCATGTATGGTAGTGGCTCGGATCCACTACAGTTTTTCGATTTACACCGGAGAGCGAATACGCAGAGACAAGGATCGGACAGCCTTGAGATTTTTTAGCACAAGCTTCAGTCCATCTAGACAGCTATCGATCGGAAACAACCAAATCCGATGCGATGCCCGGAAGATATTACCACCTATAATCGAATCACTCAAGAGCAGCGATTATATCAATTTCTTACAGGAATTGACGAGAGATATGATCAAATCAGAGCTGACCTATTGAAACAAGAAACGAAACTCTCACCGGAGGCAGCCTACGCCGCCATTAGACGGGAAGCCGCCCGCCTTCAAATTCTAAAAGCAGCAACCGACGGCGACGGCGACTCCAAGAGTATTGGATCTGGTTCGCTACAAGAAGAGAAAAACCAGGGCGAGGCAGATCGGAAAAGATGGCGGCGCGCTCAGACGGTGCCGGACGTTTCAACGATGCCGGCCGCCGTTCATCACAGCGCGAAGACAGAGAAAATATGGTTTGCGGCCACTGTGGAAAGCCGCGCCACACAACGGAGGAATGTTTTGAGATCGTAGGGTACCCTGACTGGTGGGAGGGGCACCGAAAAAGCTCCACCAAACCAGCGGTGGCCGGCGGCAGAAACAGGAGGGCCAACGTCGCCGTCGGTGAAGGCAACACTGAGACAGAGGGAGACCAGCGGCAATTCAACGCCACCGCAGGCACCATCACCAAGGGAGATACCGGTATGGCGGCGATTGGAGGCCGGCGGGCCAACGCGGCCTTCGCTGGACCAAGGGTGGCGGCACAGACTGAAAGCAGCGGAGGTAATGGGTTTGGGGGTAATGACCCAAACCCTAAGATGCTTTCTTTTAATATTGCACAACCCCCCTTTCCCTTAATTACAAATGCTTCCCCAATTTCTGATTTTTTGCGTGTTGGACCATATAAAACCGAGAATTCTGAAACAGACCCCACATATTTGCCTAATGATGGTCAAACCTCCCAAGCCCTCCATACTCAAATACAAAACCCCAAATTAACCCAGTGGATATTTGATTGTGGTGCCACAGACACCATGACCTTTGATTCAGCCGATATTTGTAATCCCACTAGTTCCGAGCGGTTTTATATTCACATAGCAAATGGAACTTTAGCTGAAATTGCACAAGAGGGAGAAATTTCACTTTCCCCAAAATTAACACTAAAGAATTGCCTTCATGTTCCATCCCTTACTTGTAAACTGCTTTCGATTAGTCATCTGACAAAAGAGTTGAATTGCACAGTGCTAATGTATCCTAATTTTTGTCTTATTCAGGACATTCATACGAAGGAGATAATTGGGCGTGGTACTGAGCGTGATGGCCTCTACTATGTTGATGAAATGGATCACTCGTCAAAGGCTTTACTTTCCAAAGGCTCTAAAGAAACACAAATTTGGCTATGGCATCGTCGTTTGGGGCACCCATCTGAAGGGTATCTTCGTTTATTATTTTCTTCTTTGTTTCAGAATAAGTCGCATGTTGATTTGTCTTGTCAAACGTGCATAGTAGCAAAAAGTCATAGAACTTCTTTTAAACCCTCAAACACTCGGGTTCAGACTTTGTTTTCGTTGGTTCATTCAGACGTTTGGGGACCTGCCCCCTTCAAAGTCGATTTCAATATTTTGTGTTGTTTATTGATGATTTCTCTCGTATGACTTGGGTTTATTTCCTTAAACATAAGTCTGATGTCTATGAAACCTTTGTTCAGTTTTTTAATATGGTCCTAACCCAATTTAAACATAAAATTCAAGTCCTTAGATCAGATAATGGGAGGGAATATGTCAATCAAAAAATGGGGGATTTCTTTCAAAAACATGGCCTAATTCACCAAACTAGTTGCCCGAACACACCCCAACAAAACGGCGTGGCCGAACGAAAAAACCGAACCTTACTTGAGATATCCCGTTCCCTTATGACCGAATCTCATGTACCCAGCCATTTCTGGCCCGAAGCAGTTGCCACCGCCACATACCTTACAAACAGATTGCCCACAAAAATATTAAACCACCAAACTCCCTTATCCGTTCTCCAAACCAAAACCGACGTCCCGCCATTCCTAACCATGCCTCCTCGAATCTTTGGATGTTCGGTGTTTGTCCATATTCCCAAACATGAACGCACCAAACTTGAACCGTGTGCCATTAAGTGTGTTTTTGTGGGATACGCCCCTCACCAAAAGGGGTATCGGTGTTATGATCCCACGACCCGCCGTATGCACATCACTATGGACTGCGAGTTTTTGGAAACTGAGTATTATTATCAACACCAGCAAAGGGTTCAGGGGGAGACTCGAGATGAGCCCCTTTTCTGGCTCAGTGAATCCGAACCTGATCAAGAAAACATCGAACTCAGTACCACCACCAACATCTCTTCTTCGGATGATGTCCCACATGAGGTAACAATTCCTGATTCCCCTCCTTCTATTTCTGAGAATATTGAGGATACTGCAGATACAGTTAACCCTTCTGTCGATGATACAGTTAGCCATAGTTACACTTTGCCCCCACGAAGAAACAGGGGCATGCCTTCCACTAGATACTCACCTGATCGGGTGTCTCGTAATTCTCGATATCCAGTAGGGAATATGGTTAGGGGGAGCATGTCACAGATGGCCAGAAACTTTGCTGAAAATCTGTACAAAGAAGTTATCCCAAAAACAGTTAAGGAAGCAATAGAGGATCCGGAATGGTATAAGGCTATGGAGATGGAGATGAATGCTTTAAGTAAGAATGGGACATGAGAGGTATGCAAATTACCTCAAGGAAAAAAACTTGTAGGGTGCAAATGGGTGTTTACCATCAAACACAAGGCAGATGGTACGATTGAAAGGTACAAAGCTCAGTTAGTGGCAAAGGGATACACTCAGACGTACGGGATTGATTACTCTGAGACTTTTTTTCCGGTGGCGAAGATAGATACAGTTCGGGTTCTACTGTCAGTGGCTGCAAATAAGGATTGGCCACTACACCAATTTGATGTAAAAAATGCCTTCCTTCATGGTGACCTAACAGAAGAAGTGTACATGGAAGCTCCTCCGGGGTTTGCTGAAGGATTTAGGACATATGACGTTTGCAGGCTCCAAAAGGCTCTCTATGGGCTTAAGCAGTCACCTAGATCCTGGTTTGGGAGGTTCACAGTGGTTATGCAGCGATACGGGTACCGACAAAGTAACTCTGATCACACACTTTTTCTTAAAACCAGAGGAGAATTTATAACTTGCCTGATTATTTATGTTGACGATATGATTATAACCGGGAATGATGAGGAAGAAATTGTGCAACTCCGTGAAAACTTGTTCAGAGAGTTCGAGATGAAAGATTTAGGAGGTTTGAAGTACTTCCTTGGAATAGAAGTTTTACGATCTAAACAAGGAATTTTTATCTCCCAAAGGAAGTATGTGCTGGACTTGCTTGCTGAAACAGGAATGCTAGATTGTAAGCTGATAGACACCCCGATCCAAGTCAACCACAAACTCAGGATAAATGAGGAAGATGAGTTAGTTGATAAAGGAGAGTACCAACGACTAGTCGGGAAACTGATCTATCTATCCCATACTCGGCCAAACATTGCTTATGCTATGGGGATAGTTAGTCAGTTCATGCATAGACCTCAGAAAAGCCACATGAAAATAGTAATAAGGGTCTTGAGGTATCTGAAGGGAACAGTTGGGGTTGGAGTCATGTTTGGCAGGAATGGTCACTTAAATATCGAGACTTATACTGATGCAGATTGGGTGGGGAACCCAAATGATAGGCGGTCCACTTCGGGGTTCTTTGCTCTTATTGGAGGAAATGCGGTAACATGGAGAAGTAAAAAGCAAAAGGTGGTAGCTTTATCAAGTGCAGAAGCCGAGTTCAGAGGAATTGCTAAAGCTGTAACCGAAATCATTTGGCTCAGGAAGCTGATGACAGAAATGGGTATGAACCAAAAGGGACCGGGACAGTTAAAGTGTGACAATAAAGCGGCGATAAGTATCTCGGAGAATCCAGTTCAGCATGACAGAACAAAACATGTGGAGGTCGACAGACACTTCATAAAAGAAAAGTTGGAAGATAAGACGATCAAGCTCTCATTTGTGAAGTCTGAAGATCAGCTTGCAGACATCCTGACAAAGGCAGTTCCTGGGAAACCATTCCAGATGGCGTTGAGCAAGTTAAGAATCGGCGACACCATTACTTAACTTGAGGGGGAGTGTTGGAATATAGACGTAATATAAGGAATAGATTTGTATTATCTTAGTTACGTGATTCTCCTAACTCCCAAGTTAGGAGGGATTCCTTTGCTATTTATATTAGGGCCTTGTGTAATCCAAAAAATAACAATTGAACGAAAACAAAGAATTCTTTTTCCCTTCAACCTTCTTTTACAGTTTAACAAACCAGTATGGCAAAAATGGTAATTATCATCATATCACCTAACCTTCTATGTAGTTAGTATTACAAACACATTGTTATTTATGTATGCTTGTTTGATTCAGGGAAAGTTGGATCCAGTGATTGGAAGGAAAACGCAGATTTTATGCAAGCGACGGAAGAACAATGCTTGTCTCATTGGTGATGCAGGGGTTGGGAAAACTGTTGTCGTTGAAGGTTTATCTATGCAGATTGCACACGGTTTGGCTCCACAGAAACTCGCGTTGATGAAGGTAAATTTACTGATTTAGACTCTGATCATTAACTATACTTAGTATGTTGCAGAATGATCATCCAAGACATGATTCGCAGGTGTTCTCCATTGACATGGCTTGTCTCATAGCTGGTGCGCCTAATCGTGGAGAATTTGAAGAGAGGCTTATAAAGCTCGTCGATGAGGTGAAGCAAAGTGCAGGATTAGTAATTCTTTTCATTGACGAGCAGCATACGATTATCGGAACTGGAGGTGGTGGTACCGCGTTGGATGCTGCTAACATTTTGAAACCAGCACTAGCAAGAGGAGAGCTCAAGGTATTCTCTTTTTTACAACTTTTTATCTGTCTGTCTACATTTGATTTTGTGCTTCTTCTGTTAAAGATTGCTGTGCTGATTCGTTATTATGTAAAAAGTGCATCGGGGCAACCACCTTGGATGAGTACCAGAAGTACATAGAAAAAGATGCAGCTCTGAAACGGCGTTTTCAGCCAATTCATATTCCAGAACCGAGCTCTCAAGAGGCTGGTGAGATACTCAGAGGTCTTAAAAGCAATTACGAGTCTCATCACGGTGTTGTCTGTACGGATGAGGCTTTGGTTACTGCAGTGGACTTGTCAAAGCAGTATATCAGGTTTGGTAAACAATAATTTGATTGATGATCGGAAAACATGAAAATTTATTGATCATTTTTATTCTTAATTTAATTTCAGTGATCGCTTCCTTCCTGATAAGGCAATCGACCTGATTGACGAGGCGGGTGCTAGAGTTCATCTATATAGAAAAACTGCACCGAATGGTACAGTTGCTACACTAAGTGAAAATGACATTAGGGAAGTGATCTCCATATGGACAGACATACCACTGGAACAAATTACAAATGAAGAATGTAACCGTCTTCTGCATATGGAAAATACTCTGAAACAGCGTCTTATAGGGCAAGACGAGGCTGTTTCAGCTGTATATCGTGCTATACGCAGAGCACGAGTTGGTCTCAGAGACATGAACCAACCAATAGCCTATTTCCTGTTCACAGAGCCAACAGGCGTAGGCAAGGCAGAATTAGCCAAGTTACTTGCTGTAGAGTATTTTGGATCTCAAGAAGCAATAGTGAG
The DNA here is from genome assembly GCA_037834125.1 of Lippia alba. Lineage (NCBI taxonomy): Eukaryota > Viridiplantae > Streptophyta > Magnoliopsida > Lamiales > Verbenaceae > Lippia > Lippia alba. The sequence continues at coordinate 7,398 of JBBMKE010156445.1, read as the reverse complement.
GTTTGATATGAGTGAATACATGGAAAAACACAATGTAGCCGACTCATTAGGTCCCCTCCTGGATACATTGGCCACGACGACGGCGGTCAGTTGACAGAATTGGTTCGTCGCAGGCCACACACTGTGATTCTCTTTGACGAAATAGAAAAGGCCAATGCTCAAGTGTTCAACGTCTTGGTCTAGGTTCTAGACGATGGAAGATTGACGGATGGGAAAGGGAGACAAGTTGATTTCAACAACACGATCATAATAATGACATCCAATGTTGGGGGGAAGCTGCAGGCCGAAAATGAAGCTGAAATGAAAAAGGAAAGTTGGTAACTTAATAAGGTTTTCAAGCCTGAGTTCCTCAATCGAGTGGACGAAATCGTCGTGTTTAAGCAGCTTGAGAGGATGCATTCGAGGGAAATTCTGATACGTGGATTGTATCGACGTATCGATAGAGACTTCGGAGTAGCCTCTGACTCGTTAGAAATTGGGGTTGAGAAAGAGTTGTTCCGGCGAGAACCCGGCCGGTCGGTGGAAATAAGGGGATTGGGAAGAGAGATTAGAGATAAACCAGGAAAAGAGATAATTGTTATTGCTTAATGAAATATTCTCCAAAACGACCATACGACTAAATACTGAAAGATAACCTACGTACTAGTACTCTTGAAAGGAAATTAACATAAATAACCCTAAGCTAGATTATGATTATAAATCAATATATAACAAAAGCATCTTGCCACTTTGGGGCCTTAATCTTCCTCGTACTTATGCGCCCCACAACTTTACCATCACCAGCCATTTCTTTATCCACTTTACCAGCAGCAACAACTTCATCACCAGTAACAACATTACCATCAACAAGATCAGCACTAACTTGTTCATCAGTCGAACTAACTCCCTCGACCGTATCAATATCAAATGCATTCAAATTGGGTCCGTACGAGCATATGCAATCAGCTCAACAAACTTAATCAGAAGTCCTTAGTGGGCAACGAGCCTCGAATGAAGGCATACTCACTTGGTGGGATGGAGTAAGGTCATACAACACAAGAAACATGGTGGTCTGGGGCTTAGGGAAGCGAGAAAATACAACATCTCGATGCTTGCTTAGACGAGTTTGAGAGTTCTTAAAGAAGATAAGAGCATTTGGAGTAATATTTTTTAGGCAAAGTATCTCAATGAAGTCAGAAGCCTAACAATTGCTATACTATTAAGGGCGCTAATGGCACATGGGTCCTCACTAACTTGAGGACTCGCATTCCAAAGGAAATCATGCATATGATAAAGGATACTTCAACACCTTTTATTTCGAATTTGGAGGATAAACTCATTTGGACGGGAACAACTAATGGCATCTTTTCTTGTCGTTCTACTTATGCCTCGCTCCAGATGGTGCCGGGGGATTCGGACATGAATTGGAAGTGTATATGGCAAAATAATCTGCCTCTGAAGCTCAAGTGCTTTCTATGGCTAATTCAGCATAATAGTATTATGGGTAATGCACTCCGCTAGTCCGCTTAGATCGTCGAATCAGCAGAGATGCGAGATGCATGCGCTGCGGACATGATATAGAAGATATACCCCATATATTCCGTTACTGGGTTCAAGAATGGAGTGTTGTAAAATAAACTTAATTTTTTATTGAAGTTAATTAATTAAGTTAGTTAGTAGAATATACTAGAAGTTAGTTGGATTAGTGTAGATTAGTGTAGAAGCCCATGAGATTTCATGTTTCATCTCCTGCTCCATTCACCCACACACGCCAAGTGTATTGGTGGGCGGTTGAGATTTGGAAAAAGAATCTTTTTAATTTTTTTTATAACACAATTATTTCTCTCTTCTAATCTCAACCGTCCATTAATACACTTGGCATGTATTTATGGATGAAGCAGGAGATGAAACAGGAAAATATAGCATGAGATCCGATCTGAGAGTAATTAATTAGGTAGTTAAGAGTTGAGTAGTTAGCTAATTAATTAGGTCACTAAAATACTCTTTTAACTAGTATAAATAGGAGGCTTTGCTCTCATTTAATTGTAACCAAGCCAAAAACAAGAACCTTCTAGAGTTATACTCTTTAAACTCTTCTTCTAAAATGCTCTCTCCCAACTAAATAACATTCTCCTCCTTCCAGCAAAGTGGTATCAGTTCAAGAAAATGAGTGGTGGTGGAATGACCCTCTTCCAAGTTTCTATGTTCAACAAAAACAATTACGATAATTGGAGCATTAGGATGAAGGCTCTCTTAGGAACACAATATGTGTGGGACATTGTTGCTAAAGGCTACAATGAACCCAAAGATGATACCAAAATTGAGAGGGATGTAAAAGATTTGCCAATGAGAGACAAGAAGGCTCTCTATCTCATCTATCAAGCCTTACATGGAAGGTTTCGAGAAGGTGTCGAATGCAACATGCCAAAAGAGGCATGAGAGAAACTTCAAGTATCGTATCAAGGAGCGGAGCAAGTAAAGAAGGTTCATCTTTAAAGAGTTAGGGGAGAGTTTGATTTTTTGCATATGAAGCAAAGTGAGTCCATCTTCGATTACTTTTTAAGAGTTTTATCTATAACAAATCAATTGAAAAGGAATGGAGAAAAATTGGACGATATGAGAATCATGGAGAAGATACTGCGATCTTTGGATCCCAAATTCATCCATATCGTAGTAACCTATGAAGAAACAAAGAATTTGGAGGAGATGACGACCGAACAACTCATGGGATCGTTGCAAGCCTATGAAGAAAAACATAAAAGACAAGACGAGATTCAAGAGAAACTTCTCAAAATGCAACTAAATACCAAGGAGAAAAAAAAAAGTTCCAGAATGCAAGAACTCAATATGGAAGAGGTCGTGGCCAAGTACGAAGAGGCCAATGGTCGAGGAAGAGGAGGTTCATACAACGGTGGTCAAGATAGACAAGAAAGCTCAACGAGTGGTCGTGGTGGAGACAACTTGAGGCCTAGACAAGATAAATCTCAATTTTGATGCTTCAATTGTCAAACACCGAGACATAGAGCTTACGAAGGCCGGGAACTGAAAATCCAAGTTTAAGATAAAGTTCTCTACATGGAAGAGTCAAATCAAGAAGATGATACTTTGTTGCTAGCATGCAAGGAAAATGAGGAGAATCAAGATAGCACATGGTACCTCGACACGGGAGCTAGCAACCACATGTGTGGAAAAAGAGAAATGTTCGTGCAATTAGACGAGACGGTCAATAGCAACGTCTCCTTTAGTGATGAATCAAAGATTCCGATGAAGGGCAAAGGTCACATCCTTATCCTCCTAAAGAACGGGAAACAATAATTTATCTCGAATGTTTACTACGTACCCAACCTGAAAAATAATATCTTAAGTTTGGGACAACATTTAGAGAAAGACTATAATATCCTAATGAAAAACTATAGTCTTTCGATAAAAGATAGTTGGAATAATTTAATTGTAAAAGTCCCGATATCAAGGAATAGAATGTTTATGTTGAACATTCAAACCGATGTGGCCAAATGTCTTAACGCTTGTGTTAAAGACACATCTAGACTTTGGCATTTAAGATTTGGGCACTTAAATTTTGGCGGATTGGAATTACTATTAAAGAAATAAATGGTACGAGGATTGTCCCACATAAGCCAACTGAATCAACTATGAGAAAGATGTTTACTCAGAAAACAATTTAGAGAAAGTTTTCTGAATGAGTCAAACTCAAGAGTACGAAAGCCACTAGAGCTAATCCACACCAACGTTTGCGGGCCGATCAAACCTCACTCCATGGTTAAAAGCAATTATTTTCTTCTCTTCATTGATATTTTTCTAGAAAAACGTGGGTGTATTTTTTAAGGAAAAATCAGAAGTATTCAAAGTATTCAAGCAATTCAAGGTGTTAGTGGAAGGAAAGTGGGTGCGAGATTAAATGCCATGAGATCCGATTGAGGTGGTGAATTCACTTCGAGAGAATTGCAGGAGTTTTGCAAGGAGAATGGCATTCATCGACCCTTGACAGTCCCAGTATCGCCCCAACAAAACTGAGTGGCGGAGAGAAAGAACAGGACCGTCCTTGACATGGCCCGAAGTATGCTCAAAAGCAAGAATATACCAAAGGAGTTCTGGGCAAAAGCTGTTGCCATCGTAGTATACCTAATGAATCGATCTCCAACAAGAAGTGTGTGGGAAATGACACCATAAGAAACATGGAGTGGAAGAAAGCCAGACGTATCGCACCTCAAAGTTTTTGGGAGTTTAAGCTACAAGCATGTGCCAGACATAAGGAGGACCAAGCTTGATGACAAAAGCACAAAGCTAGTCTTCATTGGGTATCGCAAGAGTTCGAAAGGATACAGGTTGTACAATCCAAATAATAGGAAGACGATCATCAGCCTAGACGTACAATTATTTGATGAAGAATGTGCTTGGGAGTGGAATTCTCGGGAAGGAAACAACAAGCTCCAACCTTACTTTGTTGATGAAAATAAACAAACAGATGTTGGACAAGAGACCCTAACTCCGCCATCCTCACCAAGATCCAACAGTCATAGAGATCCATAAAGTTCAGACTCAAGGACACCACATATGAGAGACTTGCAGGATATTTATGATGCTACTGAAAGGCAAGATGATCTCACTCTATTTTGCCTTTTTGCTGATTCAGAACCGCTAAACTTTCAGGACGCAATGCAAGATAAAAATTGGAGAAGTGCGATGGAAGAAGAGATTAAAGCCATCGAAAAGAATAACATGTGGCAACTCACCTCCTTACCCAAGGGACATAAAGCAATAGGCGTGAAGTGGGTATACAGAGTAAAGAGAAATGCTAAAGAAGAGAATGAGAGATACAAAGAGAGAGATTGGTGGCGAAAGGATACAGTCAAAGAGCAAGCATCGACTACGACGAGGTGTTTGCTTCAGTCGCTCGCTTGGAGACCATAAGGTTGATGATTCTCGCTTGTTGCGCAAACGTGAAGTCAGTTTTCCTAAATGGAGAACTTGAAGCAGAGGTGTACATTCAGCAACCACTAGGATACGAGGCAAAGCACTATGAACATAAAGTGCTAAGATTGAAGAAAGCATTGTACGGGTTGAAGAAAGCACCAAGGGCTTGGAACAGTCGGATTGACAAGTACTTCCAACAACATGGCTTCACAAGGTGCCCTTATGAACATGCTCTGTACGTCAAAGTCAAAGTTGCTGACATCATGATCGTGTGCTTGTATGTAGATGATTTGATCTTTACGAGGAGTAATCCAAGTATGTTCGATAAGTTCAAGAAAGCAATGATCAAGGAGTTTGAGATGACGGACATCGGCCAAATGTCATATTACCTGGGTATAGAAGTCAAGTAAGGAGATGATGGCATATTCATTGATCAAGAGCGCTATGCAAGAGAGCTCCTAAAGAAGTTCAAAATGAATGACTGCACAAGTGGATTTGCCTTCTTCGTTGGAGATACCGCATTCACTTGAATGTCAAAGAAGTAACCAATAGTGACACTCTCCACTTGCGAGGCGGAATATGTTGCGGCAACATCAAGTGTGTGTCATGCAATTTGGCTAAAAAAACCTGTTAAATGAGTTAGGAATGGAGCAAAAGAAGGTGACAACAATCTATGTTGACAACTCTGCGATTGCCTTAGCCAAAAATCCAGTATTCCATGATCGAAGCAAGCACATAGATACACGATTCCACTACATAAGGGAGTGCATTGCTAAGAAGGAAGTTAAACTCGAGTATGTGGCGACCCATGATCAAATTGTAGATATCTTCACCAAGCCACTCAAGGGGGAAACCTTTCTCAAGATTTGGAGTTTACTAGGAGTGACAAAATCAAGTTTAATGGAGGGTGCTGTAAAATAAACTTAATTTTGTATTAAAATTAATTAATTAAGTTAGTTAGTAGAACATGCTAGAATTTGGATTAATGTAAATTAGTGTAGAAGAGTAATTAATTAGGTAGTTAAGAGTTGAATAGTTACCTAATTAATTAGGTCACTAGAATACTCTTTTAACTAGTATAAATAGGAGGTTTTGCTCCCATTTGTAACCAAGTCAAAAACAACGATCTTCTTGAGTTATAAAAAAGTTCTTTTCTAAATAATTAGTTCTCTCTTCCTCTCCAAATAATTTCTTAAACTCTTCTTCTAAAATCCCCTCTCCCAACTACATAACAATTTCTTCCTTCCAACATGGAGGACAACAAATGGGTTTCGAGATATGCTAAGGCTGTCTGGAATCGAATCATAGACTAGAGTAACTTGGGGGTACGTACTTTCAAGAATGGAGGACAACAATTGGGTTCAAGAAAATTGGAGAAGAAACTTTGGAAATCAACTTATTGACGTTGTCCCTTGGGACCTTATTCTCATCACCACCTTATGGCCTATTTGGAAAGCGCGAAATAAGATGATAGTTCAAAGCAAAAGGGAGCCCATAGTGGTTACATGGCTTGACAACATGAAGATACTGGTACTCAGACATTGAGAAGGCGTAATAGAGAAAGCCTGAGAAGAGACAGCACATGGAAGGAAATTCGTGAAAAAAAACAAAGTCGGGATGGGTGAAACTGAACACAGACAGGAGCCATGATACGCACAGTAAAACAGCAACAGCCAACGGGGTACTACGGGATGAAAACGGGAGGTGGATTTTTGGTTTTGCTATGAGGATTGGGGACGTTTCGATAACTATGGCGGAATTATTGGGCCTTAGAGAGGGACTAAGATTAGCGTGGGAAAAAAGATTACTAAAAATTGAAGTGGGGTGTGACTCGAAATCGGTCATAAAACTTATCAATAAAACTTATCAATGGTGTTGATAACACGGATCATCCTCTACGTGTGATGGTTGAGGACTGCAGAATCCTGATAAGAAAACCTTGGGACACTTTGTTAGAGGATACTTGCATTTGGGAAGAGCAGCCGGAAGGCCTCCTTAGGGAGTTTAGAGATAAGCAACTGGTTTGCTAGAGTCTATTGGAAAAAAATAATTATAATAAAATAATTATAACAATGTTTCAAAAACTGTTATTGTACTCCATTCTTCCAGGACATGGGCATTTGCTGAAAACCTATTCTTCGAACATATATTCATAAGTTCTTTAAAAATGAAAACTGAAATTCAATTTACCAACCCCACGAATATAACAATCCATAAAACAAAAAAAAAAAAACTGTCAATATTAAAAATAGTATAAATTAAATATAAAAAAAAAACATAGCGTTCCGACAATAGGAAACCGAGATTAGCCTTCCGTCCATAAAGCAACTGTCGGAGTATTTTTCCGACAAGTGACCAAAACGACTGTCGGGGTATTTTTCCGACGAGTGATCAACATGAAACCGACAGCAAACAGTGTAAGTAAAAAAAATAAAATTTGATTATTCTCTAACATAAAACAATCAACTATTATATGAATAAATTCTC